>QAOC01003614.1:1198-14967 GCA_003255005.1 Begonia fuchsioides
GCCGATCCAATCAATACACTTTCAAGGTGGACGGTCGAACTATCGTATTGGCTCCAATGACCCCGGAGCAAATAGCCCAAGATGAGGCCGACAAGAAAGCGGCCCGAGCCAAAATGGCCCTTGTCATGGGCCGAAAGGAGCTTGCCCGAACACTCCAACAAGGTGAGCCCTTAATTGTTCTTATCCATAGGGAATCTGAGAGTCAACGTGAAGAAGAGATTCCGGAGCCCGTGCAAAAATTGGTGAAGCGCTTTCGTGATGTGTTCCCGGATGAACTTCCCGAAGGATTGCCACCTTTCCGAGGGATCGAGCACCAAATAGATTTGCAACCGGGAGCCACATTGCCCAATCGGCCACCCTATCGCTTGAATCCGGAAGAGACCAAGGAGTTGCAAGCCCAAGTCCAAGAGCTTTTGGACAAGGGATACATCAAAGAGTCTTTGAGCCCATGCGCGGTACCGGCACTCTTGGTGCCCAAGAAGGATGGTTCATACCGGATGTGCGTGGTTGCGCCGTGTCCGGGTACGGTCGGACATGGCCCGGTGTATGCGTCGGGGCCGGGAATGGCCGAGCACCAAGTAACGGAGTGCTTGGGCCGTTCCCGATCATGCTCGGACGGTATGTCCGAGGCTAAGAGACCTGCAAAATGAGCAACTAAGTTAGAAAAATCACCCGTGCTCTTCGGGATCACGTCTGTGGCCGTGACGGTGTCCGTGATGTGCTCTGGTTGCACATCATGGCCCAAGGACTTTACTTAGCCCTCCCGTTACCGGATCACCCATGGCATGCCCTAAGTATGGACTATGTGCTCGGCCTTCGCCGAACTAGCCGAGGCAAAGACGCCATTATGGTCATAGTGGACCGGTTTTCGAAGATGGCCCATTTTGTGGCGTGCACCAAAACGGCCGAAGCCCCGATCATAGCCGACCTCTTCTTCAAGGAAGTAGTCCGGCTACACGCCGACCATGACTCAAAGTTCCTTAGCACCTTTTGGAGAACTTTGTGGGCTCGGCTCGGAACAAAGCTACTTTTTAGCACGGCATTCCACCCCCAAACCGACGGTCAAACTGAAGTGGTCAATCGATCACTCGGCGCATTACTACGGAGTGTCATTGATGACAAGATCTCGGCATGGGACTTACGGTTATCGTTCGAAGCCGAGAGCATACCAATCCGACATAGCACCATGGGCATGACACCCTTCGAAGCGGCTTATGGATTTAATCCATCAACACCGATGGATCTACTTCCATGACCAAGCCGAGAGCATACCAATCCGGATGGCCTTGAGAAGGCCGAGATGGTTCTTAAGTTGCACGAGAAAATTAAGAAGACCATCGAGAGGAAGAATGCCAAGAATGCCGCCGCGGCCAACAAGGGCCGCAAGGAGAAAATTTTTCATGAAGGCGACTTAGTGTGGTTAAAGCTTCGGTATTTCAAACACAAGCACGCTAAGTTGTTGCCAAGGGCCGAGGCCGAGAGAGTCAAATCCTCAAATACCTCGGGAGGATGATGTGCAACCGGAGCACATCACGGACACCGTCACGGCCACAGACGTGATCCTGACGAGCACGAGTGATTTTTCTAACTTAGTTGCTCGTTTTGCAGGTCTCTTAGCCTCGGAAACACCTTCCAAGCACGATCGGGAACGGCCCAAGCACTCCGTTACTTGGTGCTTGGCCATTCCCGACCCCGACGAGCACACCCGGCCATGTCCGGAGACGGCACACCCGGTAGCCCGGCCCACGACGCAAACGAGGCTTGTGACCGAGATTCGCCCGGCGCCCAGCGGGGCGCCCCACGACCACGACCCGACGACCTCGGTCGTCAACCCCGCCGAAGTCCACTAGGGCTTCGGCCCAGCAGAACGCGTGACCGACATGGATGAACGCACGGTCCAAACCCTTTGGATCGAGTGTTCAACCATGACCGAACCACCAGCGAACCGCAAGGGATTTTCATGCACCAAATCCTTGGAGCAGCTATTAAATCTTCAGAGGATCTTCAATCAATGGATTTCCTCAACAAACTCACGGATCCCTTGAAGCTCGCCCATGACCGACCGCCAGCTCGGCCCATCTAGACGTGCCCGCGCACCAACTCGAGTCATCACCGGTCCATCAAAGAACCAAACCGTGCGCTACCTTTTGTTGACCACCGAAGACACTTTAGAAGCCCCGGATCCAGATTGGCTCGAGCCAATCCTTCATTCGTTCGGAGCTCCGCCCATACCAACGCACCCTCTCGGTCAACCGGTCAACCACAAGACAATCTTGGTCGACTTTCCAACCAACCGATCCTCCGACCAAGAATCACGAACATGGACTTCTCCAAAGTCAACATGAAGCGTTTGATCAATCTAAAGGCCGAAAGCTTCCTTCTTCTTAGATAGTTAGTTCAATTTTATGTCTTTAAGTATTGTATTCGATTTCCGTTTTCAATAGAGAGAATTTTAGTAAAAATTGTGCATTGCACCTTCTTCCCGAAAGGATCGAAGCTCCCTCTCGATAATTCCCCTCCGGTGAGTTATATCCGGCCGAGTGTTATCAACCCTCAAGTGTTCACCGGTGAGTCATATCCGAGAAGACATTCAAGGTCTACCGAGTTCAATACTTTGATCGCTCAAGTATTGAATTGCCTTCATCCATTACCTTCACCATCTTCATCCCCGAGCCTTCAAATTCCTCCACAAGCCGATCCCGGTCCATACATTCACCACCGAGTCATCTTCATATTCTATCGAACCATTCCATATTTTCCACCGCCAAACACCATCATTCCTACCACATTACGCTTCCGCAAACCCCATCCTAAATTGGCCCGAGACAATTTCCCGATCGGCGTACACGCCACTTCCCCGGTTACGTAAAAAGCGACAAGTCCGATAAAGTGTGTGCGATCCTGGTTCCCGCTGCACACCATCTTGGTATCAGAGCAAAGGTTCGATTTTTATACTCACTACAAATTTCTAGAACTTTTTCTCATGAATACTCGAAGTGGAGCCGTTAACAACGCCGTCAGTGATCAAGCCACGAGCGAGCAAACAATGTTCTCCGATCCCCATGACCAACGGGATCGCGAGAGCAATAATTAGGAGCAATTCGACGCAGTGAATCGTCGAATAGACGTAGTGCTCCAACGACGCAAAGATTTGGACGAGCGCGACCGAGTGACACGCTCAGGGTTATGAGAAGTGTCGGGAGAAAGAAGACACAAGGGTAATCTGCCAAGGAGAAAGTCCAAGACAGAAACAGTGAGGTGTAACGGTTAATGTTCCAAATGCATACAAGATTAAGTCAAATAAACTCAGCCAAATGAAACTTTAGGAAGTGGACTAAGCTGGGCCAAATGTGCAGCTTGAAAACACGTGAGGACTTAAAATGGCACGGGAATACTTTTGAGTGTACAAACAGATACAAAACAGAAAACAGTGACGTGGAGGGGTAAAGATTTCTGCACAACTTCAAATGCAGGCAACCTGGGAATGTAAAAATTGGCAGAAAACAAATTCAATGAAAGGGCAAGAAAATGCAAGTGGTTTGATGAAAAAAAACAGGGTAGGTTAGGAGATATGTAGGTTGGAAAATGGATGGACAAAAACTGTTCGATTTCGGGAAATCGGGTAGAATGAGGGGGAAGTTGTAAGTACAACTTTTGATGGGCGAAGGGTTTTGGTAAAAGGAAAGAACAGAAATTTCAGGCCATGAAAGAAGAATTCACAACCAAAAATTTAGGGTTTTTACTCTCAAAAAATAGAAAATGACACAGAGTGGACTTTTAGTGCACGAAATCCACTCGGGTAGAAATAAAAACAGCAACAAACACAAGCAACAACACAATCACAATAAAAAATGGAAGGTTAGCTATGGGACTTCCAAACTCGCCTTTGATCCTAAACAAGTGAGGAAGGGAGATTGGAATAGGGCTTAGTGGCTCTAGCAAGTCACCAACACCGTTACAAACCAAAGATCAAGGATATTACTCACCTTGAATTTGCTTTGCCGTGAGAGAAAATTGGGAGAGCTTCAAGCTTCAACATTCAACATTTTCTAGTCTGCAAAATGCTGAGAAAGGGAGGTTAAAACCCTCCTTCCCACGAGCTACAAAGGGGCATAATGGCCTCCTACAAACCTAAGCAAATCACCATTAAAGAGGGATGGCAAGTGGGGGCTACAAAGACTTCTCCACCAAAAGAGAGGCATGGGCAGCTAAATCATGGCTGCAACCCATCCTAATACAACCTAACCTCCCACTTGCAGCCACTACACTAAACAACAAACATCAAAGAAATAAACAACAAAATCTTGCATGGTTTTCACGTAAACCATGCAAGGAAAAAACATACAATCGAGTTTTCAAAAAAAAAAAACAAGAAATTTATAAACCCGAGACTTCCTTCATGCTCCTTGTTCGAAATTGACCTTTTTCCTTGATGATTCAGGAACTCCTTGGAAGGATTCTTCTTTTAAGATTGGCGTTGGATAATCGGTTTTCTCCATGCATGGTGCTGGGTATGGCTTTCACATCAATTGGTGTTCTCGGCCGTCGGTTTGTTCTACTCCAAACTCCCATTGTAAGCAATGTTTGGGGAGTTTTTTATCCAAGTGTGAAGGAGCATAAAAAAAATGGAAGGGAAAGAAGTACCTTCATTGCTGGGTCTCACTTGCCAAACTTTGTGGGGCTCTAATACGTGCTCAAGGTTGATGAGGCTTTAGGCGAGGTTTGGTCCATCAATTGTTGGATAGCCCTAGGCCAATCGACGTTGGTCATTTGCATCCTTCTTGGACCAAGGGTTGGGCACTTCCTTGGGCTTCTAGCTGCTACTCCAATGGTGTAAAATGATGTAATTGGGCCTTCCTTTCTGTTGGGCCCAAGCTTGGCCATGGATCGGCCACCATGGGTTGGATGCTCCCGGGCCGCTCCATCTTCTGGATGCCTCTACAATGGCATTCGTTGGCTGGGAAATTGTTATCCAAATTTTATACTCCGCCACATTCTGGAAACCTTAGGATGTTGGCCACATATTTTTAGAAGCTAGCTTGGCCAAATCAGGTTCGGAAGGTGTTCAGAACAGCCGCACAAGCCTCAGAGGTCATCCTGGGCCGAAACCAAAAGTGGTGCTATCATCACCTAGGTGGTTTGGATCACCCTTCCATGCCACGGATGCAAAAGAGTTGTCAAAAAGGAAGCATGTTTTCCCCTTCATAATTGGCTTCTTGATAAGCCTTTTATGAAAAGAGCGTCCTACAAAATTAACAAACTCATCAGAAAAATAGTTTGCTTCATCAATCGAGTGGTGCCATCCGTGGCACATCATCCACCCGAGGTTAGAAAGGATTTGTCCTCAAATCCAAATTGGCTTCCATCTCTTCCTCTTCCATGCCATCTTCATCAAAGGCAATAGGGTTCGGTCATGGAAGGTAGTCGACACTTCATACATCCCGGGTAACTTGAGTCGATAGGCATTAAGTCCAACTCTTGCCGTTATCATGAAAGGTCCCTCGTGTTAGCTTTATCTGCGATTAAAGTAACCTTTGTTTTTGATTGATGAACATTAATATACTGGAAAATTGATTAACCGTTAAGAGAAGTTAATTTGAATAATGTATATGAAATACCCTCATCGAAGGGTACCTCTTGTGTCTAACAAATCAGTTGAGTTTTGCAGAAATTATTAAGTCTGATACGGGTTATGTCATTAGTTATGTCGACTAATCCTCTAGCAGAGGATAAACTTGTGTCGACCGTTTCCCAGTTGTGCCGACTAATATTTTGGCAGACAATAAACTTGTGTCGACCGTTTCCCAATTATGTCGACCGAAGATATTCGAGACAAGAAGCAAAAATGTCGACCACATTTCTACAAGGTCCAGAGGCCAATGTTATGTCGACTGCAAAGCTATTGTGTCGACTGTATACATATCCAGAGGCAAACGTTATGTCGACTGCAACATTATTATGTCGACTGAAGTTCTTCTCAATGACAACTTACTAAATCTTACGTCGACTGATCAAAAGCTATGTCGACCGAACAAGAGCAGAAAGAAAAGATAACCTCCAACGGCTATTTCAGAATGTGTCTAAACGGCTATATCTATGTCGACCGATCCCGTACATAAGTCGACTTATCCATCCTGAGCAGAACGAAATCTATAAATAGCTGCTGAGCTGTGGATTGAAACAACGATTTTAAAAGAGCAAAAAGAAAGCCGAATTGCTGCCAAATTTTAGAGAATCATTTTATTCTCTCGATCTTTGTATTTATATCTTGTATATTCATTTGTTGATTGAGAGAGTCGGTTAGTAACCAAAAAATATTCTATTGAACTCTGTGAGCAAAATTTGTAAGAAGGGTGACGCCTCTCCTAAAGAAGAGTCGCTGTAAAGGTTTGATTGACACCCGTAAGTCAATCGGAGTGAGCTCAAAAGATTGAGCGGGAAGAATCTTCAAGGAGGTACCTTGGAGCGCGGACGTAGGCAAGGTTGGCCGAACCGCGTTAACAATCCGGTGTCAATCTCTCTCTCTCTCTAACTCTATTAAGTTATTTATCTTTTCTGCATTTGAGTTTTAGATTGAGTAAACCGTACGCACAAATTTGATTAAAGTGTAATCATTGGAGAAATTTTTTATTAATCTAATTCACCCTCCCCCCCCTCTTAGGTTAATCTCGATCCTACAATTGGTATCAGAGCAGGAATATTGAATTGATTAACCTATAATCACTGTGATAATCATATGGCCTTTAACATGAATAGCACTAACATCGAAGGTCAATCCACAACCAGGCCGCCCCTATTTGATGGAAATAATTTGTCTATTGGAAAACTAGAATGAGAATATTTATTCAAGCAATGGACTTTAGCATTTGGAACATTATAGAAGATGGCCCATTTATTCCTACAAAATTGGAAAATGATGCTAGGGTGCCCAAGACTATAATTGAATACAATGATCAAGATTTGAGAAATGTTAGTCTAAACGCTAAAGCCATGAACATGCTGTATTGTGCTCTCTCTAGCAATGAATTTAATAGAATTCAAGGCTGTGAAAATGCTAGAGAAATATGGCGATTACTTGAAGTTACTCACGAAGGTACTAATCAAGTAAAAGAAAGTAAAGTCAATTTACTAGTCCATGAGTATGAGCTATTCACCATGGATAGGAGTGAGTCTATTGGTTGTATGTATACTCGTTTTACAAACTTCATCAATGGCCTAAAGGTTCTGGGCAAGGTATATACAGAGGAGGAATGCGTGCAAAAAGTTCTTCATGTTCTGCCTCCAGCTTGGCAACCGAAGATGACGGCAATTCAGGAAGCCAAGGACCTCAAAGTGCTGAAACTTGAAGAACTCATTGGATCTGTGATGAGAAGAAGAAACTAAAAGAAAAGGAAATATACAAGAAGAAGGATATAGCTCTTAAAGCTTCCTCAAGCAAACAAGAAGAAACTGAAAGTGAGGAAGAAGAGGAAGAAATTGCCCTTATAACAAGGCGCTTCAACAAATTCCTTCAGAAAAGAAAAATGAAAGGAATTCGAGCAACAAGAGGCGACAAAGCAACCGGTGACAAAAACAAGGAAGTAACTTGTTTTGAATGTGGAAAGGTGGGACACTACAAGTCGGAGTGTCCTAAGATCAAGAGAGCTCCCAAGTCCTATAAGAAGAAAGCAATGAAAGCCTCTTGGGATGACTCCGATAGTGACTCAACATCTTTCGAACTTGAAGAAGTCGCCAATATGTGCTTCATGGCTAAGGAAGATGAGGTGGAAGGAAGTCCCTTGAAAGATCTTTGGTTCCTCGATAGTGGATGTTGAAGGCATATGACGGGAGATCCTTCAAAATTTGCATCAATCAAGCATAAGAAAGGAAACATCTCTTTCGGCGGAAATCAAAAAGGGAAAATAATTGTCATTGGAAACATTGGTAAATCTTCCTCCCCTATTATTGAGAATGCTCTTTTAGTTGATGGCTTAGAACATAACCTTCTAAGTGTCAGTCAATTATGCTATAAAGGATATAGAGTTATTTTTGAATCTAACTCTTGCTTTATTGATGATATTTCAAATGGAAAAATGCTATTCATTGGATATAGAAACGAAAACGTTTATACTATCGACTTGAATGTTGTCTTATGTGTTGATGAAAAATGTTTTTCCGCAAACTCTTCTTGTGATAGTTGGTCTTGGCATAAGAGGCTAGGACATGTAAGTATGAGTACCTTAGCTAAGATTTCTAGGAAGAATCTTGTTAGGGGCCTTCCAAAGATATCCTTTGAGAAGGATAAAGTATGTGAGGCATGTCAAATGGGGAAACAAACAAAGTCTTCGTTTGCTTCAAAGTCATTTGTATCAACCTCCAAACCTCTTCAACTTCTTCATATGGATCTCTTCGGTCCTTCCAAGGTAGCTAGTCTAGGAGGGAAGTATTATGCGTTTGTCATCATTGATGATTATTCTAGATTTTCTTGGGTTTTCTTCATAAGATCAAAGGATGAAACCTTTGATATATTTTACTCCTTTAGAAATAAAATTCAAAATGAAAAGGAGCTTTCTATTGTGGCCATTCGTAGTGACCATGGGGGAGAGTTCGAAAATGAAAAATTTGAATTTTTTTTGTGATAAACATGGAATAGATCATAACTTTTCATCCCCTAGAACTCCTCAACAAAATGGTGTTGTTGAAAGGAAAAATAGATCTCTGCAAGAACTGGCAAGAACTATGCTAAACGAATATGCTCTTCCTAAGGATAGCGATAAAGCTTCCTTAGAAATGTTTCCTTTGGATTAACCCTCTAGCTCTACCGCTTTAGATCCACAAGATGACAACGTAAGGAATCTTCCTAAGGAATGGAAATATGTAAGAAGTCATCATAAGGAAAATATTGTAGGTGACCCTAGCTTAGGAGTCAAAACTAGAGCCTCCCTTAGAAATATTTGTGGAAATGTAGCATTTATCTCTCAAATTGAGCCGAAAAAGTTCGATGAGGTCATTGTTGATGAAAATTGGATTATGGCCATGCATGAAGAGTTAAATCAATTTGAGAGAAGTCAAGTATGGGAGTTGGTTTCTAGACCTAAAGACCGCACCATTATTGGAACTAAATGAGTATTCAAGAATAAACAAGATGAAAATGGTGTAGTCATTAGGAACAAGGCAAGACTAGTTGCAAAAGGTTACAACCAAGAAGAATGTATAGATTTTGAAGAAACTTTTGCACCAGTAGCTCGAATGGAATCAATCTGGATGCTTCTCGTATATTCTTGTCATAAAGACTTCACTCTCTTTCAAATGGACGTTAAGAGTGCTTTATTGAATGGGTATATAATGGAAGAAGTGTATGTAGAACAACCATTGGGTTTTGAAATCTTTGATAAGCTAGATCATGTCTACAAACTTCACAAAGCACTCTATGGTCTTAAACAAGCTCCGCGTGCTTGGTACGAAAGNTATTCGGATGCGGACTACGCTGGTAGTTTAGTTGATAGAAAAAGCACCTCTGGTACGTGTCACTTTCTAGGAGAATCTTTAGTTTCATGGTTCTCAAAGAAACAAAACTCAGTAGCCCTTTCAACCACCGAAAGCGAATATATTGTTGCCGGTAGTTTCTGTGCTCAAATGCTTTGGATGAAGCAAACTTTAGAGGACTACAATCTCACATTCACTAAGATTCAAATCAAATGTGACAATACAAGTGCTATAAATATCTCTAAGAATCCTATTCTTCACTCTAGAACAAAGCACATTGAAATTAGGTATCACTTTATAAAAGATCATGTGCAAAGAGGAGATATTATCTTGGAATTTGTTAACTCTAGTGCTCAATTAGCAGACATTTTTACCAAACCTTTAGATGAGAAGACCTTTTGTGGAATTAGAATTCGTCTAGGGTTGATTCGATTCAATGATGCTTAGATGCATTATCTCATGACTGCTGCGATCAGTCGACATAAGGGGAAATATGTCGACCGGACCATCATACCTGGTAAGGACACAGTCGACACAATTATTGCTATGTCGACTGAATGATCGCCTCTGTTAAGGAATGTGTCGACATAATGGGAAGTATGTCGACCAGTAAATCGTCTCGGGTAATAGAGCAGTCGACATAACTATAGATATGTCGACTGATGAGTGTCAACTTCCAGTTTTTAAAAGAACCCCGTCGCGCCCTAACCTCCTTTCTCTCAAACCTCTTGCGCGAAATTCCTCCTTCGACGATTCCAAGCTCTTCTCCGACTATTCCAATCTCCTTCCGATTACTCCTCCACCTCATCATTTATCCCTCCTTTGATATACATGGCATCCACTTCCAAACTCCCTATCAAGAGGAAGCGTACCGTAAAGTCAAAATCAACCGGTGAAACATTGATTCCTCCAGCTCTGACAGTGGACAAGCATCTCTTCCAAAATTCAGATGCTCAAGATAAGTATTCTCAGATTCTACATGGAAAACCTCTTATATTAAGTAGAGTTTTTCTACCCGATAGGATTACAGGCATAGATATCACTGAGCATTGTGAATATCTAGGATTAAAAACTTTATTTGGACTAAGGAATTCGTATCATGAGGAAGCTATACGACTTTTCTATGCGAATTTATAATCATTTCCTCACCCACTCTCTCTCAAGAGTTTTGTCTATGGTAAACCAATTAAGATTACAAACTCTTCATTAAACTCATTACTGGGGTGTGAGGTAAATGAGTTTACGGATCGATACTACGAGCAAGGGAAGGAACCCGCTCTAGTTCGATGCTCGGATTATAAGGATTTTCTTAGATTGGTTGCTAAGGATCCAAACAACCTGCCGTACAAACCCAAAGCTAGTGACCTCAACATAACGGCACGTTTGGTTCATCATATCATTTCCTACAATCTTTTGCCTAAGGACGGGTCTAAAGATCACATTAGCCATATGGAGCTATATGTTCTATATATGTTCTTTACCCGACGTCACTTCAATGTAGGATTTATCATTATGAGACGTATGATGGATGTGCTGGATAAAGCGTCCAAATCATTACCATTCAATACCTTGCTAATGGAGATTTTTGCTCAACAAGGAGTAGCTTATCCCTCTCCCGCTAATCTAGTCAAAGTCAGGAATCATGATATATACTCTGATTCGACCCTTGCACGGATGGGTTTAACCAAAAATGACCTTGGAGAATGGCAACACAAGAGAGATCTGCCTCGACGACCTCCCTCTCCTCCAAGCTCTCCACCCCTAACGGTTGATGAAGCTCATATTCCTCCCGAGGATAGGAGACCTCGGAAACAACATTGTTCCTCTTCCTCGATTGAGGGGCGTTTAGATACACTTAATGACCTAATTACGAGCCTCACAACTTCGGTTAATGCTCTGCATAAAAAGGTCGATGGTCTTAAGAGGCAAATTGATGCATGGGATCAATATTTTGAAGAGGAAAAAGAACAAGAACAAGAAGACTATGACGGACCGACTGCAGCTCCTCCTAGAGTTCCTGTCCTCTCCTCTCCAGCTCCTATTGCTGAGCCATCTATCACTCCAACTAGATCTCCTGCCCTTCAGCGTACGTCCTCTCCCGATACAGTGGTGGTTCCATCCGCTGTAGATACTGAGGTTCTTACCTCTCCTTCCATCGTCGATACCCAGCTTATTCCCACTGCAGCACTAGACATGCCTGGATCTCCTTTGGAATAGACGCTCAGTTCGATGTCTTTCATTTTTTTTTGTAGAACATCTTCCTATGAACTATTCGATGTTTTTTTTTATAATGACAAAGGGGGAGAAGTATCCATCCTTAGTTAGCATTTGATTAATTTGACATGAATGTATATTTATGGGGGAGCATGCATTTACTACGGGGGAGATTTGCAAACTTGCTCAAATTATCCTTCAAATTGATAGTTAATCAATAATGGTTTGTCATCATCAAAAAGGGGGAGATTGTTAGCTTTATCTGCGATTAAAGTAACCTTTGTTTTTGATTGATGAACATTAATATACTGGAAAATTGATTAACCGTTAAGAGAAGTTAATTTGAATAATGTATATGAAATACCCTCATCGAAGGGTACCTCTTGTGTCTAACAAATCAGTTGAGTTTTGCAGAAATTATTAAGTCTGATACGGGTTATGTCGACCTATCATTAGTTATGTCGACTAATCCTCTAGCAGAGGATAAACTTGTGTCGACCGTTTCCCAGTTGTGCCGACTAATCTTTTGGCAGACAATAAACTTGTGTCGACCGTTTCCCAGTTATGTCGACTAATCTTTTGGCAGACAATAAACTTGTGTCGACCGTTTCCCAATTATGTCGACCGAAGATATTCGAGACAAGAAGCAAAAATTTCGACCACATTTCTACAAGGTCCAGAGGCCAACGTTATGTCGACTGCAAAGCTATTGTGTCGACTGTATACATATCCAGAGGCAAACGTTATGTCGACTGCAACATTATTATGTCGACTGTGTAAATGTCCAGAGGCCAACGTTATGTCGACTGCAAAGCTATTGTGTCGACTGTATACATATCCAGAGGCAAACATTATGTCGAGTGCAGCATTATTATGTCGACTGAAGTTCTTCTCAATGACAACTTACTAAATCTTATGTCGACTGATCAAAAGCTATGTCGACCGAACAAGAGCAGAAAGAGAAGATAACCTCCAACGGCTATTTTAGAATGTGTCTAAACGGCTATATCTATGTCGACCGATCCCGTACATAAGTCGACTTATCCAACCTGAGCAGAACGAAATCTATAAATAGCTGCTGAGTTGTGGATTGAAACAACGATTTTAAAAGAGCAAAAAGAAAGCCGAATTGCTGCCAAATTTTAGAGAATCATTTCATTCTCTCGATCTTTGTATTTATATCTTGTATATTCATTTGTTGATTGAGAGAGTCGGTTAGTAATCGAAAAATCTTCTATTGAACTCTGTGAGCAAAATTTGTAAGAGGGGTGACGCCTCTCCTAAAGAAGAGTCGCTGTAAAGGTTTGATTGACACCTGCAAGTCAATCGGAGTGAGCTCAAAGGATTGAGCGAGAAGAATCTTCAAGGAGGTACCTTGGAGCGCGGACGTAGGCAAGGTTGGCCGAACCGCGTTAACAATCTGGTGTCAATCTCTCTCTCTCTCTAACTCTATTAAGTTATTTATCTTTTCCGCATTAGAGTTTTAGATTGAGTAAACCGTACGCACAAATTGGATTAAAGTGTAATCATTGGAGAAAATTTTTATTAATCTAATTCACCCCCCCCTCCCTCTCTTAGGTTAATCTCGATCCTACACCTCGGTCCATGGCTTAAATCTCGACCTTTGTTGCTTGAAGAACCTTTCCTTTTGTAAGTTGATCCATACCAAGTCTCCTTCTTTGAACTTGGTCCTCCTTTGTGCCCGGCACATAAGTTTATCATAGGAAAAAATTTTCTCCCGGGTGGTTGGCTTGAACTTTTCATGCAACCCCTTAGTTTTGCACCTTGTTCCCGTGACCTCATCATGTTTTGCTTGATCTCTTGGGGTCCATTTGATAACTATCTTCTCCTTGGGACAATGGACACTAGGGGCCTTAATGGAGCTATGGTCTTTGGTGCACCATGAGATTAGACCATTGAAATAGCTCTCTCCCAAAATACCTTTCTTAAGTTGGCCCCACAACTTTTCTAACTTCTCGGCCTCTTGAAATGCAACAAGCCAATATTTATGATTCCACATAGAAATATCCAAACCATGTTCCATAATAACAGCCACATTAATAGGCAACAATATATTGTGATCGTTGATC
>QAOC01003629.1:0-10182 GCA_003255005.1 Begonia fuchsioides
AGCTTAGTACTTCAGGCTTAGAGCTTTGGACTTAGGGCATAGGGCTTAGGGCTTTGGACTTAGGGCATAGGGCTTTTGGCAAAGGGCTTAAGGCTTAGGGATTCGGGCTGAGAACTTAGTGGTTAGGGCTTAAGGCTTAGGAATTGGGGCTTTGAACTAAGGCTTAGGTCTTTGGGCTTAGTGCATTAGGCTTAGGATTTAAGGTTAGGGCTTAGGGCTTATGATTGAGGGGGTACAGATTAGCACTTTTGTTTCGCACTTAAGGCTTAAGACTTAGTAATTACGACATTGTACTTAGGCTTACGACTTTCTGATTAGGCCTTTGAGCTCAGAGATTAAAGCTTAGGGCTTAGGGTTAAGGGTTAAGGCTTAGGGCTTTGGCTTTGGGTCTCATGGCTTAGTGCTTATGCCTTAGAGCCTAGAACTGAGTGCTTAGGGCTCAGAGGTTAGGGCTTAGGGCTCAAGGCTTAGGGCATATGGCTTAGAGCTCAAGACTTAGGGTTTAGGACTTAGGGCTTAAGGCTAAGGGCCTAGAGATATAGATTAGGGCTTATGGCTTAGGGCTTAAGGCTTAGGGCTTATGATTTTTGCTTTAGGTTTAAGGCTTAGGGTTTTGACCTTATGGCTTAGGGCTTATGGCTCCTTACTTAGGGATCGGGCCTCATGACTCACTATTTAGTGCTTAGAGCATAGGGCTCAGTGCTTATAGTTTAGGCCTTTGGGATTTGAACTTTGGGCTCAGGGCTTTGTACTTAAAGCATATGGCATAAGGCATAGGGCATATGTCTAAGGGCACATGGCATATGGTATAGGGCTAACGACATAGGGCATAGGGTATAAGGCTAAATATACAGGGTATAGGGCTTAAGGCATAAGGCATAAGGCTTTCGAATTTGGGCTAAGTGATTAGGGCTTTAAGCTTTGTAGTTCTTAGCGCTAAGGATTAGGGTTTTGTCTTTGGGCAGAAGGTTTACGTCTCAGGTTTAATAGTTAAGGCTTAGTGGTTAGGTCTTAAGGTTTAGAGATTAGGAATTTTAGCCTAGAGCTTAGGACTTTCGGCTTAGGACTTTGGACTTAGGGCTTAGGGCTTTGGACTTTGGGCTAATTGCTTAGGGCTTAGTGCATAGAGCTAAGTGTCTAGGGCTTAAGGATTAGGCCTTAGGGCTTAGGGATCAGGGCTTAGAGCTCAAGGCTTAGGTCTCAGAGTTTAGGGCTTTTGGGCTAACGATGTAAGGGCTTAGGGATCAAGGTTTAAGGCTTTGGGCTTTTGGGCTAACGATGTAACGACTTAGGGCTTAAGACTAAAGGCTCAGTGCTTAGGGATCAGGCTAACGACATAAGGACTTTGTGCCTTAGGTGTTAGGGATTGGGGCTTAGGGAAAAAGGCCTTATGAATTAGGGCTTAGGGATTGGGGATTAGGTTTTAGGGCTCAAGGGTAAGGGCTTAGGGTGTAGGACTAAAGGCTAAAGACTTGTGGCTTAAGGATTAGAGCTTAGGGCTTAGGTCTTAAGGTTTAACGACTAGGGATTCGGGCATTTTGCTCACAACTCTGTGCTTAGGGCTTTGAGCTTTGGGTGTAAGGCTTATGATTAAGGGCTTTGGGCGTAGGGATTAGAACTTTGGGCTTAAAGCCTTGGTCTTAAGGCGTAGGGCTCACAACTTGAGGCTTAGGGCTTATGACTTAAGGCTTTCAACTTAGAGCTTAAGGTTAAGGGATTTTGGCATATAGCTTAGGGCTTTGGACTTAATGCTTAGAGATTAAGGCTTTGGGCTTAGGCATTTGGTCTTTTTTTCCTTCGTGCTTTGGGATTTAGGCTAAAGGCTTTGGGCATTGATTGGGCTTTTGATTTTAGGAATAGTGATAGGGCTTAAGCCTTAGGACTTTGACATTTGTGATTAAAGCATAGAGCTTAGGGCTTAGGGCTTATGGCTTTGCGCTTAGGGCTTTAGGGTAAGTGCTTAGGACTCTAGGGTTAGTGCATAGGTCTTACAACTTTAGGTTAGGTCTTTAAGTTTAGGGCTTTGACATGTCACGGATTGGCGTGCGAAGCAGGCAATCACCCAAGCCCGAGCTCGGAATTTTTCTAATATGTTTGTTAATTTTGCAGGAAAATTAATTGAAGAATTATACATTTCTAAGCCAACTTTGGAGGATCAAACAAGGCCAAAACACATGATAAATTGGCGTGGAGAAAAGGAGGATTTGCATCCAAAAATTGAGAGCTCCGGAATCAAGCCCGAACCTGAACCCGATTGAAGTACCACGTTTCATGGCTAGTTGGAGTCTTATGCAAAAGTGATCAAGGGTTCCACGACTCAACTCTCTAGCATTTACATGGATTGAAGGAATTTTATCACATTTTTAGCTTAAATTTTATGTGAATTTTATGTTGGATATTTAGAGAACCCGAGAGGGTTTCTCAGCTACGTTTTATTTTGTATATTTTTGCGTGCTTGCATGGGGTTTTGCATGAGGTATTTTCAGCTAAGAGAAGGGTATTTCGGGCCAAGGAAGAAGGGAAATTGGCTGAAGAGATTCAAGATCACGTGGCTTTCACATTCTTGCAATCTCATTGGTCCAATTTTCCATCCTTTATTTCAATTTCCAGCATGCAAGAAGCATGCCTTTGGCCCTCAATTTTCCCTCCCTTTTTCCCACTCTTCTCAGCAGATAAAACCTCCCAATTGCGTGATTGTAAGGTTAATTTGGAATTTGAATTAAAGAAGCTTTTTAGCTCTCCCTTCTCAGGCAATTTCCAATTTTAGACGACAGCCGGAATTCCTCCGGCCACCGTGGTTCTCTTAAAGATTTCTCCCTCCGAGCTGGACATCTCTTTTGCTTCAAAGTCTCCAGCCTTCTTCAAGAACGTAGGGTGAGCTTGAAGTCAATAAGCTCCTTCTTCCATCGTTGTTTTCGTTTGATATTTCATTTCTTCCGCCGGTTATCAATTTCCGGCCACCGTTGACTACCGTTACTGTTCCATTGCAATTCTACCGATCCATCCACGTGATTTCATTCATTTTTGGAGGACTATCACCTATCTTTTTCCCAGAGTTCCACTCAAAATTTCAGCAATAAACTCGATCTCATCGTCGAGTTATCGTCGTCCAAATTCTAGTCCCGATTATGGAATTATCGGATTCTCATTTTCCATTTAACCTAACCCGATTCTCCCACTTCCTAAATCTAAACCCCCTCCATTTCGTGTCAGGCGTGGAGCCTAGAACTTTCAGGTAAGGGCTTTACGCTTCGGGCTTAGGGCTTTGGACTTAAGGCTTAAGGGTTTTTGCTTCAGGCTTAGAGCATAGAGCTTTAAGCTTAGGGCTTAGGGCTTAGTGCTTATGGCTTAAGGCTTAGGGGTTAGGGCTTAGGTCTTAGTGCTTAGGGTTTAGATCTTAGGGCCAAGGGCCTAGGGCCTTGGGCTTTGAGCTTTGGACATAGGGCTAAGGGCTTTGGTTTTTGAGCTTCAGGCTTATGAGTCTGGGCTTAGAGCTTTGAGTTTAGGAGTTTGGGCTTAGGTCTTAGGGCCTTGAGCCTAGGGCTTTTGGCTTTTGGCTTTGAGCTTTGGCATTTTTGTTTAAGGCTTAGGGCTTAAGGCTTAAGCCTTATAGATTAGAGCTTTAGCCTTAGGTCTTAGGCCTTTCAACTTAGGACTTAGGGCTTTTAACTTATGGCTTTTGGCAGAGCTCAGGGTTTAGAGCCTAGGGCCTAGGGCCTAGGGCTTAGGGCTTAGGGCCTTGGTCACTGAGCTTAAGGCTTAGTGCATTGGGCTTTTGCCTTTGGGAATATGGCTTAGTGCATTAGGCCTTGGACATAGGGCTTAAGGCTAAGGTTTAGGGCTTAGGGCGTAGGGCTTAGGGTTTAAGGCTTAGAGCTTTGGGCTTTAATTTTTGTGCTTGGGTTTAAGTTTAGGGCTTTAGGCTTAAGGCTTTGATCTTTGGGAATAGTGCTTTGGGCTTAGGGCTTACTGCTTTAGGTTTAGAGCTCAGAGCTTTTGGGTTAGAATTTTTGGCTTAAGGCTTTTGGCTTAAGGCCTTAGGCATAGGACTTAGGGCTTAAAGCTAATGGTATCTGACTTAGGGCTTTTGGATTTTTCCTTTGAGAAATGATTTTAGGAAGTTTGACTTTAAAATTAGGGCTTTGGGCTTACGACTTCAGACTTAGGGCTTATGGGTTACGACTTAGGGGTTTGAGCTTTGACCTTAGGTATTAAATATTTGGGCTTTGGGCTTAAGGCTAAGAGCTTTAGACACTTGGCATAGGGCTTAGGGCTTAGAACTTAGGGCTTAAAGATTATGGATTCTTGCTTAGGGCTTAGGACTTAGGGCTTTAGGCTTCAGGCTTAGGGCTTAAAACTTAGCGCTTCGGGCTTCAGGATTAGGGCTTAGGACTTACAAGTTAAGGCATAGGGCTTAAGACTTAGGATTTAGGAGTTAGGGCTTGAGCATAGTGCTATGGGCGTAGGGATTTTGGCTTGAAGCTTTGGTTTTAGGGCTTAGGGCTTTTGTTTTAGGGCTTAAGGCATAGGGAATAAGGCTTTAGGCTTTAGGCTTTGGGCTAGTGCTTTGGGTTCTTGGCTTTGGGTTTTTGGCTTTGGGTTTTGGGCTTGGGCTTTGGGTTCTTAGGCTTCAGGCTTAAGGGCTTTAGGCTATGACCTTGGGCTTACGCTTTAGGCTTTGAGCTTAAGGGCTCAAGACTCTGGGCTTTGGGCTTTGAACTTTAGGCTTTGGGCATAGGGCTTTGAGATTTTAACATTGGAATTTATTCTTAGGACTTGGGCTTTGAGCTTAGGTCTTAAAGCTTAGGGCTCTGACATTTGGGCTTAGGACTTAGTGCTTTAGGCTTTAGGGTTAGGACTTTTGGCTTTGAGATTTAAGCTTATGCTTTGGGTTTTGACTTTTAGGTTAGGACTTATGGCAAAAGGCTTAGTGGTCTGAGCTTTTTTATTAAGGCTTATGGCTTAAGGCTTTGGGCTTTAGGGTTTGGGCTTTGGGCTTAGAGCTTACGCTGTAAGGCCAAGGGCTTCAGTCGTAGGGCTTAGAGCTTTGGGCTTTCGGATGTGGGCTTTTGCTTACAGTTTTGAACACTGGGCTTAGGGCTCATGGCTTATGGCTTAGGGCTTACCACTTAGTGCTAAGGGCTAATAAGGGCTTAGGGGTTTGGGCTTATGATGCACTTAGGCATGACCAAGACTACACAGTTGGAAGTTTGCCACTATGGGACTTACCCGCTAACTCCATGTTGATGGAAGACTCGCCCAGTGTCCAGGTCCACTATCAAGGTTGGGACTTGTCAAGGGCCTGTTGCCCATGGCCGTGCATACCTTTAGTTACATTTCCTATTTACTTGTTTAATTTTGATTTTTGTAAAAAGTGACCCACCCACATAGCACGTTTATTGTTGTTATACTAATATGGCTCAAATTGCACTTTTGCAAGAGAAGTTTGATCGCACAAAGACCCCATACCAAACGTTGTAATTTTGCTAGTAATCAATGAACAAGCTCTTTGCAACACACTCTCTTTATTCGCATTATTGACATGCCACAAGATGCCTTGCATAGAGCCATGCCTTAAGGAGCCATCACTCGAGCCCGAGCTAAGGAGTTTTCTAACCAATTTGCTCTTTTTATAGGGAATGATGAGCATGGAATAATTATGGAGGAACCTACCCCAAAGAACTTGGAGCAACCTAAACATCTCCTCATATGGGAAACTAGTTTGGAACCTTTGGAAATGGAGGCCGAGATCGAGTCGCCTACGAGCTTGGAACACCGTGGAGGGAAGTGCAAAGCTGAGGCAAGGGAGGAGGCCACACCACACCATTTGTGTACCTCGTTCCACACATTCTTGTGCATTCCTACTTTTGTGTACGGAGCACCTCGCATTCACCGTGAGAAAGTAGATAAAGTGTTTGAATGTTATAACTACTCGGAGTGGTTGAAATTACAATTGGTTTCTTTGGAGTTAACCGGTTATGCTAGTCTATATGGGATAGTTTGAAGGCCAAAGGAGGCGTGATGGTGCGGATGATATTCCTACTTGGAGAGCCATGAAACTTTTCAAGAGAAAGAGGTTTGTGCCGAGTCACTACAAACAAGAACTCTTCCTCCAACTCCAAACATTGATGCAAGGAACCCTCTTGGTGGAGGAGTATTTGACCAAATTTGAGACCCTTAAGATTTGATGTGACCTAGATAAACCCGAGGAACAAATCATTGCAAGGTTCTTAAGAGGTTTAAGCAAGAAGATTGGAGACATAGTGGAGCTACAACTGATTGATACCATGGATGCGGTCATTCAACTTGCCATGATAGTGGAAAGTCAAGTGAAGAGCAAAGGAAAGGGGGTGGTTAACCGATTTTCTCCCAAAATCGCCCCTCCTTAGAAGCCCTTTTTGAAGGTCGAGGAAAAGCCCCCTTATGTGAAGCCTTGGTTCCAAAAGAAAGAAGGTGAGGGAAAACCTAATGATGAAAGCAATCAGCCTCGAACAAGGGAGATCAAATGCTTCAAGTGTCTTGGCTTAGGCCATATTGCTTCTCAATGCCCAAACAAGAGGGTCATGGTTCTTATAGAGGACACCAATGAAGTGGTAAGCGAGGATAAAGTGCTGGAAGAAGCTAGTGAGGAGCAAGAACCCGAGCACAAGATTTTTCATGCTCAAGAGGGACCCCTTGTGATGGTGATCCGAAGAAATCTAACCTCCCAAGTCCGAAGAGTTCTAACCTCCCAAGAGGGACCCCTTTTGATGGTTGAATGACAAAGAAGACATCAAGGTGACCAAGCAAGTTAATTTGGAGTTTTCAATCAGTGGATACAAGGATAAAGTGCTTTGTGATGTGGTGCCGATGAGTGCAAGCCACATTTTGTTGGGAAGGCCATGGCAATATGATCATAGGGTCCTTCTTGATGGTTATTGTAACAACCCTCATTTGTTTTAGAATGTGTAACTTTAAGGCGGAATTGTTTAAGATAGTTTTATGAATTATGGTTAAATATCGAAGTAGTAAGATATCGTGAATATTAGTAAATTAGTAGGTTTGAGGCGATGGAGAAAATAATGTGTAAGAGGGTCATGGGATGATGCTCTTCGGAAAGGCTGAAAAATTTTATATGTTCGGTCGACACCTTAGTATTCGGTCGACCGCACCTTCGCTTTCGGTCGACATATAATGAATCAGCGGTCGACACCTTCACGTTCGGTCGACACANAGATAGAGTCAATTTGGGAATGTTACTCTTAAGAATGTTTCGGATGTGAGGAGTTTCCATGGGCTTAATTCTTTTTATCAGAGATTCATTCAAGGGTTTAGCTCTATTGTTGTTAACTGATTACACCAAAAAGGGGAGAGAATTTTTATGGACCACGAGTTGTCAAGAAAGCTTTAAGTTAATCAAACTCAAGCTTTTTGAAGCACCCGTGCTCATGCTTCCCGATTTCCTCAAAGTTTTTGAAGTAGAGTGTGATTCATCCAGATTAGGAATTGGTTCAGTCCTTATGCAAGAAGGGAGGCCCCTAGCATATTTTAGTGAGAAGCTCAAGGGTGCTACCTTGAATTATTCAACTTATGATAAGGATTTCTATGCGGTTATCCGAGCCTTGGAAGTTTGGCAACACTACCTTTTATCCAAGGAATTTATCATCCATATCGACCATCAAGCTCTCAAGCATATTAAGAGCCAAGGGAAGTTAAACAAAAGGCATGCAAAATAGGTGGAGTTCCTTGAAAGATACCCGTACATCATCAAGTATAAGAAAGGAGATAGCAATGTGGTTGCCGATGCTCTTTCAAGGAGGTTTGTCCTCCTAACTAAGCTTTCTACTAACTTCTTTAGTTTTCATTGGATCAAGGAAGCTTATAAGGGTGATCGAGATTTTGGCCAATGGTATGATTTGAGCTTAAAGAATGTGGATTGTGGTTATCACCTCATGGATGGCTATTTGTTCAAAGGAGGGAAGCTTTGCATTCCTTGTGGGGGAATCCAAGAGTCCCTAATCAAGGAAGCACATGGGGGTGGCTTGTCTAGTCATTTCGGGGAGAAGAAGAATTTGGAGGCCCTAAAAGAACACTTTTTTTGGCAACACCTATTTTGGGATGTGAATAAGATTGTTAAGAAATGCATCATTTGTAAAAAGGCCAAGAGTAGGGTGCTTCCTCAACGACTTTATATGCCCCTACCCGTTCCTAGTCATCCTTCGGTGGAATTGAGTATGGACTTATTTTATTCACTTGTTCCAAGACCGATGAAGCTAGTAGTGTGGCCGAGTTATTCTTCAAAAAGGTGGTACGTTTACATGGTGTTCCGAGGTCCATTGTCTCATATTTGGACACAAAATTTTTTAGTGCTTTTTGTAAGACCCTATGGAAGAGGGTGTGAACCAAGCTCCTCTTTAGCACCTCTTTTCATCCCCAAACCAATGGGCAAACAGAGGTAGTTAATTAGACTTTGGAAGCATATTGAGGAGATAGTTAGAAAGAAGCTCACAGATTGGGACATTAAACTCCCATACATAGAGTTTGCTTATAATTGGAGTGTGCATAGCGCCAGTCTAATGACTCCTTTCGAGGTAGTGTATGGCTTCAAACCCTTTGACCCCTCTTGATTTAGTGTCTGTATCATCAAAGGAATTTCTCAATTCAAATGGGGCCAAAAAGGCCGAACTAGTGAAGAATATTCATGAGAAGGTGAGCAAGGCAATTCAAAGGGCGAATGAATCCTATGCCAAGTATCCTAACCGCGGGAGGAAAGCGACCAATTTCAAGGAGGGAGACTTGGTATGGCTACATCTAAGGAAGGAAAGATTTCCGAAACAAAGGGATTCCAAGCTAGAACCTAGAGCCGATGGACCTTTCAAGATTTTGGAAAAGGTTAATCTCAATGCTTACAAGCTAGAGTTTCCCCGGGAATATGGAGTCTCAACCACTTTTAATGTTCAAGATCTTTCTCTTTATGTTGGGGATAAAGTGGAGGAACGAAAGGAGGAAGATTTACCCTTAGATTTGAGGACAAATTTTCAAATACCCCGAGAGGATGACTCACGGGATGCGTTGCATAGAGCCATGCCTTAAGGAGCCTCCACCCGAGCCCGAGCTAAGGAGTTTTCTAACCAATTTGCTCCTTTTGTAGGAAATGATGAGCACAGAATAATTATGGAGGAATCTAAACATCTCCTCATATGGGAAACTAGTTCGGAACTTTTGGAAATGGAGGCCGAGATCAAGTCGTCTACGAGCTTGGAACACCATGGAGGGAAGTACAAAGCCGAGGCAAGGGAGGAGGCGGAACCGGGTACAAGACTGGTATAGGTTGGGCATAGGTTAGAGCCAATGGAGAAAGGCACAAACCCAATTGGATCTCTCTCTCTCTAGTTTTATTCTATGCTTTTTACTTTTGCACAAACAATTATTTAGGGTTTTATAGGTTTGGCATGGACTTGGAGTAAATTCTATGGGCTTGTAGTGGGTTTCTATGGGTTTTCTCTTTTGCATGGGTTTTTTCTTTTGATGGTGTGTCTTAAAAGCAACTGGTTGGGAGGGAACCAAATTTGGGGACCACTATTTCTTGGTCACCCCCAAATCTGGTAAGTGTTGGGTGGTCCTTTCCACTATTCCTTTTAGTGCATGCATCAAATCGGGTATGGCCTTTGGATACCATCCGATTGAGTTTTCCCTCTCTAATTTGAGAGAGGGTAAAACCCTCACCGAGCATTGTAGTCAGTTTTTAGTGAATACAAAGAGTGCTTTTGCATCTTCTTCCTTGTCTGGTTTATACCTCCAAGACTCGCCTGTGCGGTGAGTAATATCCGGTGATATCTGAGAGCATCCTTCAGGGTTTTTGCTCCCCTTCCAAGCTAGGGTGAGCTAGGTCATACTACACGACTTCAACCACTCCCCCATGGTCTTAGGCTAAGCGTGTAATCCATATTAGCTCTTCTCTGTTTCCGGTTTTCTCCCATTTTCCGATTAACTCCATTTCCTTTTCCGATCATCCCCTTTTTAGCACCCGATATTCCCATCTGCATATCTTCCGATTCCCCCAAACTTTTACTCTCATTTTTAAGAGGTTAAGCTCCCCTCTCATTACACAACAACCCCTCTGAATCTCAGTTACACACTTTGTATGCAACTTGAGAACCACCTTTCCAAATAACACTAATTTTCGGCCCCTTTTCTTTGTTT
>QAOC01003654.1:7313-29519 GCA_003255005.1 Begonia fuchsioides
ACCATTTTGTGCCGGAGTATAGGGGCATGAAACTCTATGAATGATACCATTAGATTCAAAAAATTGACGTAATGGACAAAATTCTCCTCCCCAATCCGATTGAACCGTTTTGAGACAATAATTAAATTGTGTCCGAACCATAGCACAAAATTTTTTGAAAATATTTGGAACTTGATCTTTGGATTGTAAAAAATAAATCCAAGTGAAACGACTATAGTCATCAATTATTAAAAGAAAATATCGGAAACCATTTGTTGACATTTTTGGTGCCGGTCCCCACAAATCAGTATGTAACAAATCGAACAATTTCGAAGATCGAGAGTTTGACAATGCAAAAGGAAGTTTATGAGACTTACTCATAGGACACGAAATACAAGGTTCAATATTCGAATTTTTATTCAAACCGAAATTGAAATTCGAGATTACCGAATTGAGAATCGGCGATGAAGGATGCCCAAGCCGATTGTGTCAAGTCTGAGCATCAAGAAATTTGCTGAAAAATGCAGAAGGTGCTGCAGATGACACGAGAAGACTATAAAGTCCGTTAGTTGCCGGACCCTGAAGGATGATTTCTTGTGAATTTAGGTCAGTAACTGAGAAATATGAAGGAAAAAAGGAAACCGAGACTGAGTTATCACGACATAATTTGTTGAAGCTTAAAAGATTAGAAGACAAAAAAGTCGAATGAATTGCATCGGAAAGAAGTAAAGATTTACCGGATGGTGTATTGATCGATGCTTGACCTATCGATGAAATCGGAATTCTCATTCCATTAGCGACTGAAATTTGATCGGTGTCTGTATATGGAGCAGAATTTTGCAACAGAGAAGTATCCGAGGTAAAATGATTAGTTTCCCTGGAATCCAAAAACCAAGCCGGTGTAATTTGATTAAAATCGGAACCCGAGGGTGTTCCCGAATGCGTCCAATTTGCTGTGGGCCGAGGGAAATTGCTGGAATTTGATTTAAACTTGGCTGGATTATAAGATAGATTCATCTGGTGATGGCAAACCGAGGCGTAATGACCAATTTTGTTGCAAATTTGGCATCGGAGTCGGTAATTGCCCTTAATGGGCTTAGACTGATGTTGATCCCAGTTGGGCCCTTGCTGTGAGGACCGATGATTCGGCCCTTGATGAGAAGAAAAGTAATGTGAAGGAGGCTGCTGCCCTAGAATTCCATTCCCGACGGCCGAATGAAAGTGCTTTGGACGAAAATTTTGTGAACCAGCAAAGATAAAATTCGCCATTGGAGACGGCAGCAGCGGAGAAAAGAAAGGAAAGATCGCTAGAGAGCAGCACCCCAAGCAATAGAGAAGCTGAACTTCATTTACAGGCACGTAGGGATGCAACTGAAGCTGGACATGCTGACTTCGCCATACCTAAAGCGCGAATCGGACTTGCAGGGAAGCCACAACCTTGAAATCTATCTGCATCTTCTGGACGAATATCAACGGAGAAAAGGAAAATTCAGATGGAACGCGAGGAGAGACGTAGCATTGGTGAACAAGGCGAGCGACATGCTGATCGAAGAGCTTCGAATTCCAGAGTTCTAGTACTAGTTACCGCATAAAGGCCTGGTGCTCAACAAACATGGAAGAAGAAATAGAGTAGAGCTCCGGCGAAAAAATCACTCTGATCGCCAAAAAATCGTGAAGAAGAAGAACCTTGCTTTATACCCTATAGAATTTCACCGTCACTGTAATTTTACATTTATCCAATGTATTTATACAAGTAAACGTAAATCAAATAAAACCGACAATAACTACTTTTATTAACTACTATTCTAATACTTCTAATAAAACGGTAGTTCGTACGTTGTCATCTGAGGTCAAGCGAGTTCCTGCAATCATTTGAAGTTCGTATGTTGGCACCAATCTTTTGACGGCTCGTTTCTCCCAAACGGCTGAACCAAACATTTCGAAGGTTGAAACGTCTTCCTTCATTTGGTTGTGGAGATGTCTACGACTTCCACCGAAGGCAGCTCTGGCAAGCCCGAGAAGCAATTGCCAGAGTTTAATATTTCCTAACCATTTTTAATTTTCCTCACTTTTATAATCTATCAATAAATAACATAATTTTACAACATTGCATTTCAGTTATTGAAGATTTTCCCAACATATATATAATCAACGTTTCAAATTTTTTATTTGAGTTTCACTAATTCCAACTGAATTTCAGATTCGATTATGCGCCCAAATATCTTAAGAAAAATAATTAAATCGTAACGTCCAAAATTGAAGTGTTAGATACGACGCGTGGCACACTAATTCTCATTTTCCAGCCAAAATTCTCGAGCGACACACGTGACACAATAGGATAAATTAGAGTCCTAAATACAACAAATGATTAATAAAACTTTGCGAAAAATGTATCTGTAAAATTTGGGAATTACAAATTTGGAGTTTTACACTCCTGCCCTTGCATCTGCAAGCTAGTGTGGGTAGTTTCTTAGGGTCACCTCCTCCTAAGTTTTTTTATATATTTCAAAATTCATGATTTTTTTAATTTATTTTTTTAAAATTTAGGAAAATTTGTACCTTTATTAAAATGATATTAACCATATGCATAATTTTGAATAAAAACTTGACATATTTAACAGTTTTGATAGACTCGATTCAAAAAATTTGATGTTCAAGGAGCCAACTGTTTTTGGGCCAGACTAAATTCAAGCCCACTGATTTGACAGAACTAATGTAGAGTAGTCTGGATTTCACATTGCTCGAGATCGGGCGTGGATGTAGCTGCAATGAAGTTGGAAAAGAAAGAAAAGACAGGTCTGAGTGTTTGTCAAAGAAGACATGAAATGAGATAACATGACAAGGGGCGAAGAGAAAAAGCAAAACAAAAAAAAGATTTGATTCTCAATTGTTTCAAAGGCGAAAGCCCTCTTCTTAGAGTCTCTACACTTCGACCTGACAGTATATGAAAGAGTTAATCACGGTAATTCAACGACTTAAAGATAAGAGGTCTACCTGTCGTCCATAAAGAACAACCTCACGTTAGAGGATTAAACTCATACACTGTGACTATCAGACTTCAAACTTTGGCTCTCGTTTTAAATCTATAATTTTTGGACCAAGATTTGATTCTCCACCAAGGAAGAGGAGGAGAGAGAATAAGTGGGTAATGGGTTAATAACTTTCGCATTAATATTCATTTTATTCATAGTTTTTATGCATTCCCTCCATGGTATAATCTTGCACGCTATAGTTTACATTTCAATCTTTGATCCTGCAGCTTCCATCGTAAAACTCATCTCTACTATCTCCAAATTCACCCTATGCACGTCTGCCGTGGTATTGAAATTCGACCGAACAAGAAACATAATTTGTTGTAATTTTTCTTTCAATTAGTTGTATCTACATTTGCTCATGTTTGACATTTAAAAGGATTCCAACATATTTTTAATGTGTATAATTTGTCGTAAAACAAATGCTAAGATTACAATGAATCTTATTAGTCTCGATAGATATTTTTTAATTAATGTAATTTTATAGTCATATAAATATTTTAATTAGAAGACTAAATATATTTATTTTATATTCTAACAGTAGCTGTTTATATGTTTCAAATTTTGATCAATAAAATTTTTAGTGATATATTTGATCAAACGTAAAAGAAATTTGCTCCTTTGGCTTACACAACAAACCAATACTTAAATAAAAAGAAGTATCTTTACTTATTAAAAAGATTATTCTAAACTGAGTATCTTTCGCACCTTCGGGAGATTTTCAAGATACATTGCACCTTCAGGGATGGTTTGCATCTTTAGAAATGACATGTCTGATAACCTGACTCACACCTCGTTTATTCTTTCATTCTTCATTTCTTTTCATCTTACCTACTTTCATTACATTGAACCCTTGGGGTCTCCTAGTTGTTGGGGCACCACGGGACACAAAAGCACACCATTGATCCTCCTCAGACATGCTCATTTCAATCTTCTTCTACAACAACTCGTTGTTTCTTTTCTTTTATGAAAATATATGAATAGAAAATATTTTTGTTCGTTTCTTTGAAAAACATGACCATACATACGCTCAATCATTGAACGAATTGACTCGAACATCAAACAATTTGTATAGGCTTGATCCAAAAAGTTTAAGTATAAAGTATACAAGTTAGTTCATTATCATATCATTTAACATACTGTCAAAATATGAAATCCTAGCACTTCATGATATATGCTTTTAAAGAGACAAAACTCACACAGTGTCACTTATTTCTATTTCTTAGCTTATTTAAAGTTGTATTTAGAATGTTTAGATTGATTGTTAGACATATATCATAAAAAATTTCACTTAAAATTTTAAATAAATCCTGCTTTTAAGTAAATTTCGAAAAGGTATAACTTTTGCTGGGAATATTCAATTGTTACGATTTTATGGTGTTTGCTTATTCCTTATGCGTATATTTTAACTTTGTAGAAGAATAAAAAATATAAATAAAGTCTTCATCTATTTTGTTTTTAATAATTTTTAAAAATTATTTAGTTTTATGGCATTTTTCAAAAAACTTATTATTTTACAAAAATTATTTAGTTTTATGGCATTTTGCAAAAAACTTATTATTTCACAGATATTCGAACACTCATAACTCTTTTTGTCTGATGTTTGATTCATGCAATTCAAACGTCATAATACTCGCCTAGATGTGGGTTAAATTACGCGTCAAAAAATATTATTAAACCTATATTTAATGACAATCTACTAAAGTCATAAAGATTTTTTATTTCCATAACCATAAGTATTCATAATTGTATTTTTTATTCATCTTCTTTCATAAATATTCAATTTTAACTACATATTAATAGAATAAATAACTTTTGAAAATATTACAGTGTAAACAAAGATATAGGTTTGAAGATTCCTCCTCCTTGCATGTTGGATGTGATATATTCTTCTATCTCGCTAATTTCTTTATCTACTTCCGATTAGAAGAAAACTCTAGCATTCTTGACTTTCAATTACGAAAGAACACTCGTCTTGTGTGTGATGGCAGGGAGAAAAGAGTTTGCGAAAGTGTGAGAGAGAACGCATCTATAGTAGGATTTGCTTCTCATTAAATATGTAGGGTTAAATAAACAATTATACATGGGTCTCGTCCGGTCCAATTGCGACATAAATATAACTTTTTTCTACATATGTTTAATTTATATGATTTAATAACTTATTTCTTTATATTTAGTCTACTATAACTTGTAAGAAGAAATCAAATCTATTAAATGTTGTTAAACTCTTCGTTATTAAAGATTTTCAAAATGTGTCTAGATTTCTACTTTCTAAATCCCAATTATTTTAGATTTTAGGATTCCATAACTTTTTCTACCATAATTCAATTACGGAAATTCTAATGCAACTTTGTTTACTGAAATATATATTCTTATTTGGAAGAACAACTTAACTTTATTAAATATCATCAATTCTTTTATATTTAATTATCTTCTGATCATTTTCTCTTAATAATAGGATCAGCCGATGTTTTAAACTTAACATTGATCAATCTAATATATATTATTGATTTCTCAATGCTACTAATTTATTGTATTTAAATGTAAAGTTCCCAAAAATTACGATAAAATCATCAATAGAAACTCAACGGTATTGCAAAATAATGTTGATATTCAATCTTATCTCTCACGAAGAAATGAATTGAAGGTTTATTTTCGCATACCAACAAATTTCTCATGTTGAGAACTTCAATATTTTGGTTTGGAGGATTGGTAGCAACTTTTCACTTATAGATTTGAACGTAACCTGTTAACGCCTTAAGGCAGAATTAGATATTTAAGTGCACCGCCCTAAAGAGTTGCAAAAAAAACTAGGGTTTTTTTACTAGTAGAACATCCAGACTTGAGATATAAATTATCCACCTTCATCTTACAGCTACTCATTCTACCCAACACATTTGGTTGCATTCAATTGTGAGCCAACCAAGTACGAAGACCTTATCTTCCTGTCGCTTTCCTCTTTTTCAAACCATGGAAAGCGCAAACTTTAGAGTGAGGAAAAAGACGGGGAATGCAGAAAAGAGACGACACCAAATTTTGGAAGGCGGGGACGACAATGCACATGAAGGAAAGAACATGGTTTCACCAAGTCATAAATGAACATGGTTTCATGGCCCGCCGCGCCATAATCATCTATCGTCGATTAAGACAAAAGCTACTGTAATGAGTAATCAGACTTATAAATTTCCTAGGAATTGACTCATCTTCTCTGATTGGGCATACACTCGCCCTTATTAATACTCATGTTTTCCCACCTGCACTTCCGTGACCACACCACTGCCCCCACTTTTTAAATAAAATAAATTCAAACGAATCCTTATTTTTTTATTCTACCGCGCACATAAAACTGCTGCAGATGAAACAATTAAGTCCCTACTTCCGTAAAGTGTGTGATTTTGATAATTTGTTTGCCAACTGCTTTGGTTTCTTTGTCCTCCCTCGCTCCCCTGACTGCACGGCAACAATTAAGGAGAGTCAAGGTAGGAGCGGAAGTTTTGATTTTTCTCTTACTTTTCGTCTGCTTTTTAAGTCTCTGATTGTGGCCTCTGGATTCGATACCCCTTCTTTAATTTCTGCTACCCTTTTGTGGGGAAACTTTGAGGTTTTGCAGTTTCCATGTAACCATCTGGTAATTTCTTGTTCCTCTGTTTGTTTTTTTGGTGGTTGTGATTTTGTTCATTTTCTTTGAATCGGAGTCGGACTCGCTGACAGGTTTGAACTGGGTTTATATTTGAGCCTTCACTGCTTCCTTGTAGTTCTAACACAATAACTCGGCAGGGGCGAGGATTTTGTTTCGATTCAGATGTTTTCCTGCCGGGTTCTTCTTTTTCTGAAGCATTAATCAGATTCTGGTAGACAAGAGTAAAAGAGATGAACTCTGGGTGTATTCTCCAAGAGAAGATGACAATGGCATCATGATTATCGATGGATGTTACTCTGTAGCTGTAATNAGTTCTAACACAATAACTCGGCAGGGGCGAGGATTTTGTTTCGATTCAGATGTTTTCCTGCCAAGAGTAAAAGAGATGAACTCTGGGTGTATTCTCCAAGAGAAGATGACAATGGCATCATGATTATCGATGGATGTTACTCTGTAGCTGTAATGGAAGAAACGAAACTGAATTTCAACGCACCTCTTTTATCTGTGCGGAGATATTCTATGGTCTCTTCGTCTTCCTCAGCTGTAGACGACAAGAAACGAACAGAGACTTCCATTTTCAGGAGCCATACAGAGTTCAGTTTGGATCAAGTGACAGAAGCAGTTGCCGTTCCTTTTCTCTGGGAGTTTATTCCAGGAAGATCCAAAAACAGCGACGACGAACCAGAGTATAAGCTATCTCCACAACATGAGGGAATTCCAATTACTCAGCGATTCCTGCAGCATTTAGCAGCAGAGGACGAGAGAAAAATGGCGACAGAAAATGAGAGAGAATACAAGGATTCGGAGATAAATGATGGTTGGTCTGATGCAATGGAAACGCAGTCCTCTTCGGATTCTCTCTCTTTGTACAGCTGCAGTGTAAGTGGTCTGAGTGGATCGGACGGACCGGATATGAAGCCGTGTGGTACTTTTTCCGTTGATCATCAAACTCTTGATTTGATGCTGAAACGATTCATACCTGCTGCCAAGGCAATGGCCATTGGTACAGCTAATTATTCCTCAAGCGAGCAAATCACGGCGGTCGAGCAGTCCCAAGAACCTAGAAGCCAGATTATTAAACCTTCAATTCAGGAAATCGAATCAATCATGACGACGCCGAATATAGAAATTGAAGAGATCGAAGAAGGGGACGTCGGACAGGATGACTGTAAAGATTCCTCTAATGTTTTAACCAGTAGCTTACTTCATGGTTCTTGGCTCGAAAAATCGAAGAAGCTTCTGAATTCTTTGCCGGAGTTGACAATCCGACCTTCGACGACCGCATCTCCAGTCTCTGAGGTTCAGAAATTTGTGAGAGAAAAATCATTTGTTCGATCTCAAAGCCCTAATCTAAGGAAATTTTTTCATGAAAAGAAATTAGAAGAGGAAGTTGGATCGCCCAAGCGGCCTGAGTTCATAAACTCTATCTTTGAACAGAAAACAAGAGGTCGATCATCGCCGTTCAGGCGTTCAAAGGGGGCTTTGACATTTCGGATCGAAAATCCCCAGCCATTTGAAAGTCCACAAGCCAATAGGTTAGATTTGCGTCGAAAGCCGGTTGCCAAGTTTGGTTGCTCTGGAGAAGGAAATTCGGATTCCTTACATAAGAGCGAAATTGCTTCGTCTAGTTTTAATTTCTCTGACCTAAAGAAGGTTAAAATTACCTCCGGTGGGACTGAGAACAGAACAGTGATGGAAGAAAAGAGGCAAACTCCGCCGGAAGAATCATATTCTCAACAAGCAAATCCAGAGTCTCCGATTGTTGAAGAATCAATTCTACCTGAATCACTGAGTTCGATGATAAATGAAGTGCCAGAGCACGAATCAAAATCGCTTGGATGTACAAAATCCGGAAACGGATACAAAGTGAAGCCTGTAGAAGTAGAAGATGAAACAGATTCGAATTCAGTGAGGGTTCTCCATCGTCCTCCTCCAATACCAAAATCGCCTATAGAGTCCTGGCTAGCGCGCACTCTGCCATCAATCTCCTCGGAATCGAGCTCAAATTTGGGAAGCAATAGACAATCCAAAAAGCAGAATCAGAAGGCGCAGTCAACAGAAAAGCCAAAATGGGAAACGATCGTGAAAATTTGGAATCGGCATCACGATCGCGTACGATACAGAGGTAGTCAACACGTCCATTCAAATCAAAACATTTCTTCACCTAAAAAAGTGGCGGCATCCCTGCAGGAATTAGACGCCCGAATTCATCTGCACTCGAACTCATAGAAATCGAAAGAAAAAATGCATTCTGGCGGAGCATGCTTGAAAGGGAAACTCTCTGGGACAAGATGCAACAAAAGTGAAGTGCGACCGTCCAAAGAATCTTGTCGTGTGACGGCCTTATGCCTGGACGATATATGTTATAAGGCGGAAAAATGAGAAGTGAGATCTCCACGCCCGAGCCCCTATGGCACCATGTCTCGCCCTATGAAAGTGACACTCTAGAGGCTGAGTCAAGTGGGTCAAGCTGGGTAGATTGTATCAGATCCATCCTCTCTGTCGCTGGTTTTCTAGTGACTGGTGAAGAAGAAGAAGTTTAGAGAAGAAATTCAGAGGAAGAGAGAAATCGTTTACTCAAATGCTTACGTTTTACTAAATGTTTCCTTTTGCATCTCTTATTCTTCTCCTTTGCTTCATAGCTAACATTTTTGTCATCGAGAAGAATAACCTTGTCCTCGAGGATAAATCTGGATAAAGCTTCATGAATTCTTCAGCATTTTTCCATGAAGTTTCTTCCCCATCAATTGAGCTAGAATTTGCAATGAAAATTCAAGGTCAACTTCTCCCATCTGGAATTCAAACTTCAAGGTCCAGACTGAACTGTCCAGCGTGCTTTGTGCTCAATTTCCACTTGCAAGTGACATGATTTTTCACAGGTCATTTGCTATAGAAATGTCTCGAGTGGTGTTTCAGAAGCTATTCGCTTTGTTCAATGAATGAGTTTGTTAAGTTTATTGATATGAGTTAACAAAGTATATATATACACGCGTATAAGATGATTATGACAATTTGGTACTTATCCTGATCAAACCTAGACCGATTACAAAAACAAAAAGAAGGCCTAGTAACCATAGAGGTCGAATAAACTTCATCCAGCTTCTCTCGTTTTTTAGCAGCATAGAAATGCACTGTCGCTTGTTCGTTGCTCCAATAAGTAAGAGACACATATCGCATCCGCAGTAAAACATATTCAAAGTTGGCGTCGCCTCTTAATCGCTGGTGGTTGACCAACTCCTGCCGTGCTTCTGATCTCTCTTCTTACCCCATTCGTGGAGACAAAGATGAAGCTTTTTACCCGCAGCAAGAAACTCTACTGCTTGTTTAGGAGTCATTATCTCCAGAATTTCCTTCACAGTACTCATTCTGAGCTTATCAGCCTTCTTCAAAACCCTCACCATTAACGCCTCGTGCTTATCCAAAGCGCTCTCTACCGCTTCGTTCGTCTCCCCCACTCCGTTCAATCCATCCGCAATCAGCGCGATCGGCCTGTCCGCGATGTCTTCCTGGAAGCTCGCCATCTGGCTGCCCAGTTTTTCTTCTTCCCTGATAGTTTTTCTCTGCAACTGGTCGATCGAAACCATCTGGTGCGTGGAAAGATCGTCAAGATTCTCCATATTTCTCCCCTGCAGAAACTTTACGAGGTTGGCCTCCATTTCCGAGCCGGTGAGTGCATAAATTAGACGAATGTAAATGGAGGGTCTGCAGCCAGCTATCCACAAAACTGATTTTTCGAGTGAGTTACACCAGTTGGGAGCATAAAAAGCCGTAACGTCAGTTTCGGCTAGTTTGCTTCTTTTGTCCATGTACTCCTGGAAATGCTTTATAGTCTTTTCAGTGAGAGATTGAAGCGCGTCGGAGCACTCTCCTTCTTTAATGGAGTCTTTGGACGGTTGTTTTTCCATTGATAGAGCTTGGAGAAGCTCTGAGAGGTCTTCTTGTTGGAGGGTCATCCACTCTTTGAAGCAGCAAAGGGATCGGTCTTGGTCGGTAGCCATGGAAATGGTCAGAGCTTGAGAGCGGAAGAGTTGTAATTGCGGCCTGGTGCGAAAAAGTAAAGACGAAGTCATTTGAAGCAGGGGACAAAGATGGTGAGGCCGAAAACATTTGGAGACGTTTCCAACGAAGCAAACGACAAGTTCTTGAGTTTAGTTGAAGAGTAGTTTGGACGATGATGAAAGGTTGTTTTGGTGGTAACATTCATGAATTTTGGATCACTTTGATTGTCTTTCCTACCTTTCTCAGCTCCGGCGTCAGTAATTTTGTCTTGCTAAATTCATGAACGGAGGGCAAGAAAACAAAAGTAGCCGTACAATAATATTTCATTTCTAATTCCAACCGTTTGGATTTTCTTTGCTTCTCTCTCTCTCTCTCTCTTGAGATCACGGCAGGGCTATTATCTGTTTGATTCATGAAGCAATAGTAACTGACCACGTGTAACTCTTCAAGGTGGCGCTTGCTGGCTCTCCCTCTTGTTCATTTCATGCTATGTGCAACGATTTTGTCTTCTACCAAGATTATATGCTTCAAATGTTTGATATTTCGGACCTACAATTTCAAAAAAGTTAACAAGACATTCCCAAATACTCAATTTGAGACGTCTCAGACAAAATATACAAATGTCAAATTATAAGATATTCAATGCTATCTGCATCCATGTCACGATTCACAGAGAATTTGAGACCTAACATGGATTTATGCGCGTCAAAAATGAATGGTCCTTAGAGTTCTAATTGATTGACCATGTCAATTATAAACATTTTACGCATAAAACTGATTAAAAAAACACTGTGCATTTACTCGGTGAATCTAGGCATAGCATGTGGAAGGCAAGGATAATCGCAATTAACATTGACAATGTTAGGCAGTTGCAAATGTCTTATCCTACTCGGTCGTAGCGTTTTGTGCTCGGAAACACTGTACATTTACTTTTCTCCTTACTCTAGTCTAGTCAACATTCAAAAAAACTCATTTTCCAACGCTCAAATGTGCGTAATGAAAATGCTTTTTTTCATCGAGCAAAATAAGTAAGAAGAAAATATGCAATATTGAAGATAAAAATAAAACATTTACCTCTAATGGCCTGAGACCTTCTCAAGAGTCCAAAAACGTCGCTTCAAGTTTTATTGCCTAATCAATAATCATCAATCGTCTAATCAATATTTCAAAGTTAGATTATACAGTTGGCTACATAAGGCAGCCCAATCAAAAGTCGTAACCATTGTTCTTTTTTTTTTTCTTTTTTTTTTAAACACAATACGTAAAAACATTGCAAAACTCTTATCACATTGCTGCCATAGAGTCAGCGTCTCCAAATTTTCATGCTTGATCGGACAACACCAAAACTAGTGTCGTAGTTAGCTTCTTCTTTAACTCTTAAAAACTCTTATTTCATTCTTCTGACCACTAGAATTTGACATTTTTCTTGTTAAGTCGAGTTAAAAGCATGATTATACTTGATAATTCATCGATAAACTTTCTGTAATAACAAGTCAAGCCAAGAAAACTTCTGATATTAGTAATATTTCGGGGTTGAGGTCAATCTGCTACGGCCTGAGTCTTAACTAGGTCGACAAAAATTTCTTCTTTACTAATTATGTGTGTCAAAAAATTAATTTTATTCAGCCAAATCTAGCACTTAGAAAACTTTGTTTAAAGCTGATCTTGTTTTAGCACTTCTAATACCATGTTCAAACGTCACTTATGCTCTTCTTCATCTTTTAAGTATACCAGAATGACATCAATAAATACAATCACAAATTTATCAAGATAATCTCAAAATACTCTATTCATTGAATCCATAAAAGCGACGGGAGCGTTTGTATGTCCAAAGGATATCACAAGAAGTCGTAATGTCTATTCCTTGTCTGTAAAGTTGTCTTAGTGATACTTTATGCTTTGACCTTTAACTAATAATACTCAGAGCCTAAATCGATTTTAGAAAATACATTGGCACCTTGTAGTTGGTCAAACAAATCGTCAACTCGGAATAACATGTATTCGTTCTTAATGATTAACTTGTTTAGCTCTCCCTAATCAATGCACATCCTGAATGAGCCATCTTTTTCTTAACGAACAATACGAGTGCTCCCCAAGGTGAGAAACTACATCGAATAAATCTTTTATCTTCCAATTTCTCTAATTGTGTCTTCAACTCTTTTAATTCTCCTTACGCCATTCTGCATGGATTCTTCGACATTGGTATTGCTTCTAGATAAGTGTCAATCACAAATTTAATTTCTCGATCTAGACGAAGACCATACAAATCATCCAAAACTACTTCTGGATAATCTTGAACAACTAAAATTTCTTACGACTTAGCATTACCTTCTCCTTGAGTATTGAACATACTTGTCAAGAATGCTCTACAACCGTTTTGAAATAACTTCTAAGCTTTAATATATGATACAATCGACATCCTTTGCATAGTCTTTATTGCTTGAAATGAGTACACTTCTCCATCTGCAGGTGGAAGTAAACCGTCTTTGTTTTATAATTGATAGTGGAAAAATGCCGATATAATCAATCAATACTCAGTATTGCATCGTAACCTTTCATCTCTAGAATAATAAAATCAACATGTAGCTCCATATCATCTACACCTACTTTACAATCTCTTAGCACGTGATTTAAGTGTATATGCTCTCTTGAGGGCAACATTACATCGTATACCCCATGCAATCGTTTGAAGGTTGCAATCAATTTTATGCACAAATTCATATACAATAAAAAAAAATGTGTAGCACTAGAATCAATCAAAGAATAGGCCAAACTTTCTCTACAATCCTGCGATTTCTGTGGTATGGATCCAATTGATGGCTGCTGGACTGGGTTGTGCCCGAAGGCTGACGCCTCTACAAAGGGACTATCAGCTTCACTCCTAAATCTTTGACACTCTCTCCACGCTGCACTTGGTGATGGTATGCCAGCATTTGCATTTACTAGTGGATGGAAGTGCAGAAATATAATTCTATTCCCAAAGTGTTACAATATAATATATTTATAGAAAAAAGAGTATTCTAGCATATGACACATGCTACATAATAATTGAATACACTATAATTAACTAATGAAGTATTCTTTTAAAGTAAAATATATTCTTTACATTTATATTAATCTAATCTAATCTCTAAAATCTCCTCAAACTCAAGAGGATTACCACTTTGACTTTAAGTTGAAAAATCTACAATGACCTTCTCGACTCTGGCTCTCAAATGGAGCTTAAAATTCATTAAACTTCTCGGTGAGTCTTCAATATCCATTTACAGACTTGAAATAAAAGTTTCACTCGTGCAGATTGATTTTTTGCCATTGTTTCTACTTTAGTGAGCATAATATTTTTATAACTGCAAAAAATGAATTGGTTTGCCTTTTTTTGGTTAATTTTACGGATTAGTCATGCTCTCCTTTTTTAACGTCAATGACAAAGGGCTAAATAGTGGTTACTCACGCATCAAAAACCCTATTTGCAACAGGTTATCTTCGACCCGCTTCTTGAACATCCCACCATGGGCAAATGAGCAGGTAGAAAGGAGTGTGGCCGGTGCTACCTTTCCTATTAGTCGGCAGAGTGACGGCGGAATGGCTTCGAAGCCATAAAAGGCGGCGAATCGATTACAGCCCCGTCGGAATGGGATTTCTTCCTCAGATGAGGGAAGTGTTTGATTTCAGAGGAGGAGAGAAAAATAGAAACAAAAACATGGAGAAGAAAGCTGTTAGAGGTAAGTTGGATTTTCAATGTTTTGTTTAAAAAGGAAAAAGAAGTTGAGGCTCAGATTAGGGCCAGATCTGGCAAATCTACTGCTTAGACACACCAGAAGATAAACAGAATAGGGAATAGACTTATGTAGAAGACAAATTTAACGTTCAAGAATGAAAGTGAAAGCTCAAATCCTCGAATAATAAGGTATATTTGAATTATATTAATCTAATCTAATCAATAACCAGTAGCTGTCGGGACCGTCGAAAGGTAGAATTGGTGGTTGCATGGCGGGATTAAGCAGGATGATCCTCGTGTCACCATTTCAAACATAATGTGGCACGAGAGGACAAATCACGTTGTTAGTTGTTAGTGATGAAGCGAAAAATCATCATATGAACTGAAAAAGATTCTCCAAACTCACTCAATTAAATATACAAAACACAAAATCAGACAATACAACAGTACAAAACCCAGAAGAAATGTTGAACATATGCAACTGTTTGTCAATCACTTTTATCCTAAACTCCCCCATTAGTTATTGCACTTCTGTTCTATAATTTTAGCCAAGGATTTCAGATTACATCCAACTATAGTATCAGCAAACAAACATGTGTCTTCTTTGCTGCTTCCTTCAGGAACATCCACCGCATACGACTCTATTACAACTGTCTTCTTCACTCCTCCTTCTTCTTCCTCGTGGGCGGAGATTGTGGATCTATAGTTCCTCAGCTGATGATCGCCACCAATGATCGTAAAGGACATCACGTGGTTATAGTCATCAAGCTGGTCGAGTCTCTCCATGCTGGTCTCGGCCGGCAATCCGGAGATGACAGTGATTTCTCGCGTGCTTCCGACGTTGGGGCCGGGCCTGTCCACGGTGCAGCTTTTGATGAAGGGTTTGTATGCTTGAGGGTTTTCGAAGCAACGAATTATCGACCAAACGTCTTCGATGAGCGAGTTGATTTTTTTGATATGCCTAGAGCTGCATTGGTTGGGGAACAAATCATAGGTATGGTGGATGTCGATCATGGCCTGGGTTGAAGAAGTTATTGTAGCAGGCTGCATGTTTTTTTTTGTTTGTGGTGAATAAGCGTAGAAACCCGAAGAGCTTCAATCTATGCGCTGTTTTCTCCCAAGTTTTAAGTTCGTTTCTGGTTAGATCGTCTTTTATACGAGGGTTAATTTATAGGCAATAAGATGTTACATCTTTATCTTTCCCCATAGGTTTGGTTATTGAAAGCTGTGCTTAATGTTCTTGTTTTTTCTTCGTATTCTCTCGAGTCTATCTTCTTCTTCTTCAGCGGGTTCGGATGCGGTTGATCCATTCATTCTGGCCCCCATGCAGGTGCGGTTGAACAGCTGATTTTAATTCAGAACCTCTGTCGTCATTTATTGTATTCGAAATCTTTTTATTTTCTCATTTGAAATATTGGAATAAACCTAAAATTTGAAGTGTCGAGGAGGAATGTGGAGTTATAGGGAAGTTCGATATTAGGGATCATGAAATTTAGTCATGTGAAATATGTAAACGATGCCTTGAAGTGGAATAGCAAGACCTGGGGGAGGAGGACAACAACTGCAAAGATGGCCAAGTCAGCAGGGGCGCAGGGGAGGAGATGGCAGCGGGAGAGGGCCTCGGAAGAAGATAAACAACACGTGTGGAGAGGCGAGGAAAGGGGGACAGTTGTGCGCTAAAAATCCCTCCCACTGGACCGTAGCAGGCCGAAATCCACTCCGCGTCTATCCTCTCTCTCTCTCTCTCTCTCTCTGACAAGCTCATAAGTTTTAAGCATGCTTTGCTAAACCAATCTACAACTCAATACCCCTACACAGCAATCTTCCCATCCTGGTGCAAATCCTACATTTTTAAATTTCCAAATTTAGGCCGACAAATGCTCAACTTTGAGTCCAGAATCCACACTGGGTATAACACAGGCCTTGGGCTCCAGCCGAGGCTCAGCATTGGGCTAGGACCCAGCTTGGCGTCTCTACATCCGACGCCATAATAGTTCATTCCACCAACTCCGCCATGGATTCCCACCAAAATTACTCCAAAATAAAGTCAACCAGGTAATCGACCAGAATAGTTCACTTCTTTTTACAGGACAAATTCAATCCCCACTTCTACCGATAACTGTCATTTCTACAGACTCCATAATTACTCCGTCGGGGGTTTTGAGACTATAGAGAGAAGGGAGATGCGTTTCCTTTTCTTTTTAAATAAAAACATAACAAAATTACATTGGGGTTTTACATGGACTGTAGAGATCGGGCTTGTTGTGCAAACTAAAGAAAAAGATAAAGAAAAGACCATTTCGTTCAAAATACAAAACTGGTGTCCCATCTAACACGCTTCACAGAAACATCAACAACCACAATATTCAGACAATCATCAAAGCAAACTGGCATGGATTAGGTCCATGCTTTCCACTCTGCCACATGAATTTCATCGTCCTTCTATTTCTATTTGGCAACACACGAAAATAAATAGAACAATCAGGGTCCATTTCACAATGCTCGACAAATACATAAATATGGAACATAAATTTTTAAAATTCCTCAAATGGGCCAACTACTATCTAAAGCCCAAGTAAATCCAACGATGGCCACTGTCAAAGATGTTTGAATAAGTCCCCTCCCTCTTTGTTATACTAGAATTAAACTTACATACCTTGACTCCAAATTTCTAGATTTTTAAATGACCCGTCTGCGTCATTGAATAATTTGGATCCAAAACAGAGTCAAAGTGATTATGCGAAAAATCCACTTCTGCGGGTCCTCGGCTGAGCCACCACAAACATGGGCACCCAACCTCAACTGTTGGCGGTTCGACCCAATTATTCTTTGCCTCCGAAAATAAAAATATACACCCTGTCATCCAATCCGTCACATATATTTAATTTATTTAAATAATGAGCGACAGAGCCGGTAAATGTCGAATGATCTACGACGATACATTGGATCTTCTTCATTGACTTTGATTTTTACAAGCAGCACTCAAAACCCCGACAAGAGTGAGAACAAGAAAGATCTGCAAAACCTCGCAAGACTAGTGACGAAGACCAACGGAATAGCTTATTAAAACTAAAAGAAAAATGAATATATATTTTGTAAACCTACAAAGCCAGCAATTCTTTTCACTCTAATATGCTCTGTAAATGGGGCCTCCAAACTCCCACTCGCCCGCCCTTCATAGAGCTTCGTTTTGATGAGATCTTCGTTGACATTGTTTCCCCCAGAAACTGATCCGAAATATTCACCTTTTTGGCCGTAACGGCACCCTTCGAATTTCTTCCGACCTCTCTCTCAGTCGTCTTCTTCCTTGTCTTTGTCTGCATCATTACCAACGACGATGGAGAGAGAGGAATGAGGAAGTAAATCTTTCCCCTTTTAAGTAGCTCATCCGGTTGAACGATAATGGAGGGCGACGAAGGCTTTTTGAGGAGGTGTTTAGGGTTTGCTTTCAGTATCTCGCTTGCTTTGATGGATGCTCTTATCTCCTCTACCACGCCATTGGAGTGCACTACGCGAATGACGTCGAGAGCTCCGCATGGTAGTATGCAGGAGATGCAGCATCTAATGGAGTTTTTCATGGTGGATTCTTTGCTCCTATCCTTGTTGACTAACGACGAAGAGGATAATGGAAGAGACAGAATGCTGTTGGAGAGGGAATGTGTGACAGAAAGTGTTGAAGAGTAAGATATATATATATATATATATATATATACTTTCTCTCTCTACCTTTATCCTTCTCTCTCTTCTTTTTCTCGTTGATTTTATTTTGGACTAGGAAAGCTTCATAACTTTTCATGCGGCTTGAGCTATTCCAAGTGATTTTGGAAACTGCTTGTTGGGAGAAGCATGCATGATATATGGCAATTTAAAACATCGGTAAACGAAATCTCCGCTGAAATTGGGATATTGACTTTAACTAAGAGATCAATACTCAAAACGAAATGGTCTCCTCCGGGCGAAGACCTTCTGGAGAATGGTGGGGCAAAAGTAAGTAAAGGCTTGGCGTTGATGCATGCATGGGGGAGACAAGGTTGGACAAGCTTTGTAATTGGTGTGTCCCCAACCCTCATTATGACGATGTAAACATTTTAAATGAGGGGACATGTGTTGGATGGGACGACCAAGGTTCTTCCACTTCCTTCTTTCTTTACCATTATCCAAAGATATTTTCCTCATTTTTTACATTACCTTCTTTATATGAATTGATAATTGGATAGTCAAATCCTTACTCCCGTATTGAAGCAGACCAATTCTGTTCCCGAGCAATGTTTATATTTTTTATATTGGGAAATAAACAAATAAATGAATGATTTTCATGTGGAAACCCAGATAAAAGAAAGAAGTAGACAGTCTCCTTATTCAAATATGGCGGTCTGAGACTGTGGAGGAATTTCATGCTTATTGTTTATACGGGGTTGACATCTACTATATCACGGCCGATGAGACTTGAAGTGCGCAAAGGAGAACAAAAGGGAATGAATTCAATTCCAATCACTTTCATGTGATAGTCACAACCCACATGACTCGTTAAAAACGTCTTCCACTCTCTCTCTCTCTCTAAAGCCATGCATTTATGACGCTTATCCTAAACACTTCTCGCTTTTTCTCTCTCTACAAGACTCCAGCGTTCATGAAGTAGACCCTTGTCTTATATCTCTGCAATGAGAGAATAAGTTTCCCAAAACTTTCCTCTCCAGCATAAATCCAGTGGCCACATTCCTGACCTACCTGAATCAACTATTCTTTTTCAGTTTTTTTTTTCCATCGAAATACATTGGTTCTATGTTATGCTTACATATGAATCGAATCATCGGTCATCACCTAGTATTTAACACGTAAGTACACATTGGGCTGAAAAAATATCTTCCCGGCTTCAATTATTGGCAGAAGAGTTCTTCTTTTCGTTGTTATGGTTAGTACAAGTGTTAAAGAAACCATTCAAATGCACAACTAATTAAAACAAATAAAGAAATAAATACTTTATTTTCTAGCCGATTTCCCCAAGTTAAACAGTAACATTCTCCATGTCCTCTCTCTCTTCATTGCCAAATATTTTTAAGAAGAAGATCCTCTTAGATTCTTAAATATGTCACAAGAACCTTTTATACAACTTGAACGCCTAAAACTGCTCATGTTTGCGGGTGGTGCGACCCTCAAATGCATAAGTAATGTTGAGGACCATGCTTAAGAACTTGGCTACTACTACCAAAGTTCTAGCATAACACATGGTTGGAGGTGCAACATATCATGTATAAAAGATGGTAGAAGTACGGTTAAAATCTCTAAAATTGAAGTATCCACTAGAGATGATAACATAGAAACAATTCATGGTCCGATTTAGAATAAATGGGTCATAGACGAAAATGCCAGAATAAATGGTCAGACCTTCGTAAAAGACTTGACAGTTCGTCACAAGGCTAAACTAGTACATTGAGAGAGCCCTTAAACCATAACTTAATCAACAAATGGGCGAACTCACATAGTGATCCTATTTTAAATTTAATATCCAAGTAGTTAACCGAGATGTGCATTGCAACGCTCGTTGCAGGTGGCTCACTCCATCGAACTTGGCTTGCTGAGAAAATGGCACAAGAAGTCTTATCATGGATTGCATAGCGGAGTTGGACACACTTTTTGCAGAGCGTCTCTACGCATGTGAGGCTCACGCACTTGGACAAGGCACTCATCTTCGGGTTTAAGATTTTATTTTTGGGTTGTTACACATCAAGATTTTCAAAGAAATACAAACACAATAGTTTCAAACTAATTGATAACAAGCCAAGCAGCGGGGTGCCAAATAGTAAAATGAAATATGAGCTAGAAACAGTTCCATATTTTGAGAGTTAAAGTCATATTTATATAAAAGTAAAATGATGTTATGAGTGAGTTGTATGAGAAGAAAGCATTGATGGTTACAAAAAAGGTATGCTCATGGGATGTTCTATGTATTCGTTTATTTATTTTTGTAGAGTCAAATAAGAAATATTACACCACCATTCCCTAGTAATAATTACTGTATGACCGATTTTAACCTAAGTGGGGGAAGTGAATTAGGTAATTACAATTTTTCGTAAGTTCAATGACTTAATTATAATAACTATGTGAATTGTTTATCGATTCAAAAAAGCAAGCACAATCAACAAAAATAAAGAGTTGAGAGAGAGAGATTCTGACACCGATATATTATCGCGGTTCGGCCAACAACTGCATACGTCCGCGCTTCAAGGTACCTCTTTGAAGATCCTTCACCTGATTGAGCTTATGGATGTCAATCCAACCTTTACAACTTGACTCTTCTTTCTCAGAGATGTCACCTATTTTTTACTCTTCTTTCTCAGAGGCGTCACCCCTTTTTAAGTTGGCTCAAAAGTATTTTTACAAGAATTTGCGGTTTCTAAACCGACTCTCTCAATCACAAGATGAATAATCAAAAGTAGATATAAGATATGAGAGATTAAAATAGCTCAAGAATGATTTTGATAGCGTTTTGGCATGTTTTTCTCTCTAGGAAATCAGCTGCTCCAATTGACTTCTCATCAACTATTTTATAATTTTTGCAGCAGCTCAGGCTCAGGCGGTCGACACATGTACGAGAGCAGTCGACATCAATATAGTCGTTTAGACTCATAAGAAAATAGCCGTTGAAAGTTTGTCTTTGCAATTTTTCCTGAGCGGTCAATATATTCGTGAAGCGATCGACAGAAGTATAGTCGTTTAGACTCATAAGGAAATAGTCGTTGGAAGTTTGTCTCTGAAGTTTTCTCTAAGTGGTCGACATAATCGTGGAGCGGTCGACATAAGTATTGTTGATTAGCCTTTGAAGGTGTTGTGGTCGACATAAGGTCGGTCCGTCTCTGGACTTCGCATCGGTCGACATAAGTCTTGAGTGGTCGACATAAGGTCTGTCTCCGGAACTTCGGCGGCCAACATAAGAGCAGACGACATAAGTTTCGTCTCTGGAACTTCGACGGTCGACACAAGTTTCGTCTCTGGAACTTCGGTTGTCGCCACAAGTGATCATCGGTCGACATTCAACACGCCTCTGACCATAGAGCGGTCGACATAAGATGGAAGTGGTCGACACACGATCCGTCTCTGAAATTGTAGCGGTCGACACAAGTGATCATCGGTCAACATATCCTGTGAAAAACTGACGAAATTATGCAACACTCGACCAACTTGTTAGACATTAATTGTACCATTCGACGAAGGTATTTCAAATGAATGATTAAGTCTATGAGATACATTACAATATTATTCAATTTAGCTTCCATACATGATTAATTAATAATACACATAAATGGTAATTATCATAAAAAATAGTTGATTACTTTAAACACCTTTAAAACCAACAATTAGTACACTACAACTGTGGTAAACATGGTCCAAAGCCCTCACGAGGTGAATCCCTCGAACTCAAAAAAGAAATTCAAGGAAAAAATTAACATCTATTGTTAAGTCTCAAAAAGACTTAATAATCACGAGGTTTTATAGGTAAAATTGCTAGGAATCAGTAATGATTTAACTGAAAATAATCGGATTTTTAGGGATAATGCTGCAGCGATGCTACAACATTAGTTACGCTGTTTTTACGAGATTTTTGCCCGACATTTCGTATATTCTGTACTATCACGAGATTTTTGTTTCCATGCAATTGCAGAATATTATTGAAGATAAAGGCTGGAAGAATCACGAAAAAGAAGGAAGAATCAACCCAAAATCATATTTGGAAACAAGATTATCTTTGAAGATTTGGAAATCTTTCCTAATCTCAACAACCTTCCAAATCTATCCAAATCTTCCTCCAAACCCGCAACCTCTTTTCAGATCTGCTACAG
>QAOC01003654.1:29658-58164 GCA_003255005.1 Begonia fuchsioides
CAAACTAGCTTGAGCGAGTCGAGCTTGAAATTGTCTGGCTTATAGAACTTGTCGATCTTTTTTAGCCGAACCTATTTAAATTAAATATGTTAATTTTTTTTTAAAATTCGGCTCGAACCTAAATAAATAAATAATGGAGTCAAATGAGTCTATTGTATATAAATATTTTTAGTGTATATTGTACCATAATATCAACAAATTTATACTTCAAACTAACCCATCTTACACGTAATAGCAATTTGGGATTCCACGTAACCCATCCCACCTACTTTTTCCTGAAACCCTAAAGGTCTTTCTCATCTCTCTCTTCCCCTCACAGTCACAGCCACCACCCCTTTCTCCTTCTCTTGAGAGTAATTCTAGCGAGAGAGAGCATTGCGTGATCTTGAGCATGATGTTTTCCAGTCTCAACCACGTCATCACCGTTCACCGAGAGTGAGAGCGGCAATGACTTTCAAGCAACAACAAGCGACGACGATGAATGATGGACGACGAACGAGCAGTCAATGGCAACGGTCATATTGGCATCGACGGCGACGAGCGAAAGGGTGAGAGCAAATGGCAGGAGCAAATGGTGAGAGCTTGGAAGGCTTCTACTTCTTAAGCCAACTTCGCTTATTCGAGCTCGCAAGCCCGATTATGAGGCTCGACTTAGGCTCGCAGGCTCAGATCGATACGGTGTTGGGTGATTCGAGCGAGCGGACGACTACAAAAAAATGCATAAACAGAAAATAAATGCTTGTTTACCATGTAAAGTGTCCCTACAAAAAATTGGAAAATGGAATGAAGTCCTTGTAATTCAGAAATAAATATAATGGAAAGGGATGGATATAAATTCAAACTATACTTGTGAAACAAGAGTATAAGCTTTGGCATGGCGAGGGTGAATGATGACGGGAGGGTGGACGTGGCTCGAGCCCAGCCGAGAACGGTTCCCAAACGGCTCCCCCCCCGGCGACCTCAACGGCTCGGCCCTCGCCAGTCCCTTCACTCGCGCCTCACGCGTCCGGCGCTTGATCGCCGACTCTCCCTCTTTTACCCTCCTTTACCTATCCCTATCACTATCCCTTCACATTTACCCTCTTTCCCCTCTTCCTCTGCTCCCCCCCTTTCTCCGCTTCTCTTTCTGCCGTCTTTCCATGGTCGACTTACCGGACTCCGTCTCTTCGCCTCCTCCTCATTCCCGACACTTACCCGTCCGCGACGATTGCTGGAGCGAGGATGCTACCTCTACATTAATCGACACCTGGGGCCGCCGCTATGTTGAGCTCAACCGCGGTAACCTCCGCCAGAAAGACTGGCAGGATGTGGCTGATGTCGTCAACTCTCTTCATGGACATACTAAGAAGACGCATCGGACGGATGTGCAGTGCAAGAATCGGATCGATACTATCAAGAAGAAGTACAAGGTCGAGAAGGCTAGGGTTTCCGGATATAATGGGGCGCCAACCTCCTCTTGGGCGTTTTACGACAGGTTAGATTTTCTGATTGGATCTAGCTCTTTGCAGAAGAAAACGTCGCCATTGATGCCGTCCTCTCCTCCTTTAGCCCTGCCTTGGACGTACATAAAGACGACGTCTCCTGCTGCCATGACGGCTGCAACAGTGGCCACTCCGCAGAAGAGGTCCGGGCCGACTATGGATGGAAGCTTTCTTCGTAGAAATTACTCGGCAATGGCTGCAGCGGCTGCGGCAGCTGAGGCAGAAGATGAAGAGGAATACAAGGATGGGGAGGATAGGATGAGTGAAGATAATGAAGGCGAGGGTGAAGGAATGATGAAGTTGGCCAGGGCCATAGAAAAGTTCGGTGAGGTTTATGAGAGGGTGGAAACTGAGAAATTGAGGCAGATGGTAAAGTTGGAAAGGCAGAGAATGCAGTTTGCCAAAGATTTGGAGGTGCAGAAGACGCAAATGTTCCTGGATACACAAGTTCAGCTCGAGAGGATCAAACGCCCGAAGAAATCGGCTTCCAATGGTGAGACAAATCAATCTTTTTTCTGGGTTTTTAATTGGCTATATATCTGCTTTTTTTTATCCTGGGCTACCATCTAAGGATTCGTTCAACTTTGAGTTTTATGTGGACTTTGTTCTATTTTTTAAGCTGGTTGATCAATACTTCGTTTGTAAAAGCAATTTTTAATTATTAGCATTAAGTATCATTAGCAGTTTTTTATGTGGTGGATATGATGGTCTCATTGATTTTTTAAGACTTATTAAATTTGCATGTTTATCAGAATGTTGAATTGTTCCCTTTATTAAGATATTATTTTTATCCCCATATCACTGCATAGTTCTTAGTTGCGCTCTTAAGATCACGTAACTCATCTTGCAGTGAGGTGGGTTGTGTTATTTTCACTTTCTGCAATTACCTTAAATGTATTTTGGGCTTTTTATGGCGGCAAAGGGAAACCCCTTTAGATTTTCAGAAATAGGAACATGGATGAAACTAGACATTATTTCTTTACTCCTTTTGAGGACAGTGGATATTGGAATGAAGAGCACCAATCAAGTTCTGCAGTTGTTTCTTAAGCAAGGGATGGAGGATTTGGCCTTGACAGTCCTAAATTGTAAAGAAGCTGAAAATGAAGGAGACGGTGAACCATTTATACTGGGTGTTGCATATTAGATCGCATCTTGATGGATTTGCAAAGAAGAGCAAATCCAGAGTATATTCAATATTAGAGGAAAACCTTTGTTGATTCAATCTGTCCTCACCTCCTCACCATTACCTCCTTTTATAGCTCTTGTTCTAATAGAATTGGTTGCAAAGGGTTCTCATTGCCATGAAGGCGGCGGATGATCATTCTCTGACAGCTAGTACCACACTGTAGGACATTACGAAGACTCTAAAATCATGAGCACAATGTTAGAGATTCTGTCTATGTGAAAGATGGACTTCTTGGATGTGAAGCCGATCTACTAAAATATTTTCTCTTCTAGAAGTTTAGCTTTAACATGTCTTTGTTAGTTATTATTAATCATCGAAGAAGGCTGGGTAGCATTGAGGAATTTGGTTCACCTGTTTCATCTAATGAGTAGTAAAATATTTTGGAGGGTGGTATTGCTGAAGATGGTTGTCTGCTATTTCTCTTAATTTCATACTTTTGTTCATGGGTGTTTAAGTTTTGCTTCCTTCCGTTGATAATTTTCAGTAGTTCTTCCTCAATGGTTATGGAATGTGCTGTGTTTTGAATGACCATGCTCAATACTGATTGGATAGGTCTGAAGTTCCATCTCTTTATTTAGGATAAAGACGATCATGTGCTGTGTTTTGAATCACAAATAGTTTTGCTGCTGGAGTTTCGGATATGGACTGACAGATGAAATGTGAGGAATAACAGATCTGTATGGTAGGACAGTTAATTGAAACATGACATCTGCATGCTCCACAACCTTATATTTCAAATTCATTTCCCTCTGTTTTTAAAAGTACAAGTCTTTTGCATGGTTTCTAGCTGTCTAGGAATGGGCGATCTAGTCAACATATGAGGCACAAGGAAGTAAGTTTCTTACTAGTTATGAATCTTGGCAGACCTTGTCCTAAACTTTTGATCTGCATAGATTCTTGTTTACATTGGATCGTGTGTCTGAGATTTTCAAAGTGGAAGGAGCTATTTGGCTAATTATCTTTTCAAATGTTTGATAAAACGATGATTTTTTTTTTATTGTCTAAATGATCGAAGATATATGGTTTTAAGAAGCAATTTCAGTGTTTTTGATGCAGACATCCATGGCTAGCCATTAATGCAATGTGGGAGGGAAGTTTTGATGGAATTGCCATGAAAGCTGTGAGCAGAATGATGCTGTTGCCCTTCAAAGTACATATGATAGCAGCTGGTACACTTCTCCATCACTGATACTCTATATAAATGAGTTGTTAAGTAATCTAAACGGAGTAATTTTTGTTTCCAGCTTTGTGTCGCATTGTTCCAATTAATTGGTAGTAACACAGCATTTGTACTTGAATTTGGGTATATATCATGCTTAACCTCAACAATTTGTTGATTTATAATGCTCTTTGTTTGAAACATGTGGTGATCCCAATGAACACAAAATTCCTACCTTTGTTGCTAAAGAATAATGAATCTACCTAACACATGATTCTGTGAGCATGTAGTGACTTATATCATGTGACCTTATCGTCATGGTTGTTATTTCATAGTAGATAGTCTCTTAATTTATTTTATCCAGCAATGGACAGTTTGGACTCCAAACTTTTGCGAACTTTATATTAGAGACTTGGATGGTCATCGCAGCGGAAAAAAAACCATTTTAATTGGTATTGACTTTTTTTGAGGTGAAATAAATTCAAGATATCACTTACCCAGATTGAAAATGGATCTTCTCTACCCAAAATTTGGCAGGTGATTATCATATGAACGCGAAGGCACATGCGTTGAAAAAACGAGCTATACCCTGCAAGACTAACATTGCATTCTCCTTGTACTACAACATAATAACAAAATGTTCTTTCAATATGATGTGTTAAATAACGATTATTACAGTTGAAGTGAATTTTTTGTACCTATCAATATAAACTCTACGATCTTGTATAAGTTTAATCAAGATTTTTCAAGTTATATGAATTTCTATAATCTTTTTCAAACTTCTACGATTTTCTCCAAGAAATCAAATACTCTAAACCTGAATTACAACCCACTTAAACGTGATTTGTTGTCATTCCAATCAAATTTGACTTTTTACATTATTCCATACACTTCCAAAGATTATTCAACAAGTAGACATTACTTGTGTTAAGATTGTGGGCAAGTGAAATTGTATGTGTGTGGCTTTCGAGCCTCATCAAGAGAGCTTTCAAGCACATCAAAGGATGCTAGGTTGAATGGTTATTTAATATGACAGTGGTGTGAATCAATACATAAATATTCTTTAACTGTATATGTAATATAATAAGATAAAATCGTATTGATATGAAATTTGACCGACAATAAGATCGGATTGCCTCTTAAGTATCATTGAAAAATATCATCCAAAAGCCTTGAAATAAAAAAGATAAGATCATTTCTTTTCTCTTCCGTTCCAAACATATAATATTTTGATTCTTGATGCAAGATTTCGATGGAACCTTGATAGATGAGTGAGGATGATTTCTCCAAGTTTCATAAAAAGGATTATTAAGAAGTAGAAGTTTTGATGCAAAAAATAACTTTCATTGCATGATTTGCAAAGATGCTTCACGAAGAGTTCTAACCTCTTCCTTGAACGTCCTTAGTCTTGAGACGAAAATAGGTAGATGATAGTAGATAAGAATCCACGTGAACTCATGAAACACAAACAAATCTTGGATAAACTAACAAGATATTGGAATGCAAAAGAAATAAATTCTTAAGTTAAACAAAAGTTCTACTCTTTTAATTTATCAACGGGAAAGAACTTCCTTTAAGGTAGGAACAATGAAATATAAATAGACTACATAACTAGGGTTCCTAAAACTAAATAAAAGTTAAACTCAAATACAAATTGGGCTCAGAAACGTTGGTCCAACAAATTTAAGAAATAAGTTGATATTCTTATTTGTTTGTGATATCAGAAATGATTCCGAAGGCATACCACTTGGTTTCGCAAAACAACAATGAGCTTGAGACATTCCTCGTCTTTTGGGCCTCTTCGAAGAAATAAGCTTTGTGGTGGATTTCCAAACATATTAGCAATATTTTAATGATAAAATTGACTTGTGTTTTACCATGTTGAACTCTTGATTGAGTTTTTTTGCCTTAGTTGAAATTGAGACATTAACTATTGATTTCTCTTCATGCACCTACAAAAATACTAATAGAAATATCTTTAGATGATCTTATGCTCGCATTGTAGACAACTGATCATGTCACGATCTAAAGTAGGGTCGTGGCAAAAACATTAGGTCAGTCGGCCTAAACTCTCGACTGTGCCTATGTCGACCGCATAGAATTGTATCGACCGCTGAAAATCCAAAGACTGTGCCTATGTCGAGCGCATAGAATTGTGTCGATCGCTAAAATTCCAGAGACTGTTCGTGTGTCGACCGCTCAGCACTTCTGTCAACAACTAAAACTCCAGAGACGGATCGTGTGACGACCGCTCCGCACTTATGTCGACCGAAGAGTTTCCAGAAACGGATTGCATGTCGACCGCTCAAGACTTATGTCGACCGGTGCAAAGTTCCAGAGACGGATCTTATGTCGACCGCAACACCTTCAAAGGCTAATCAACAAAACTTATGTCGACCGCTCCACGATTATGTCGACTGCTCAGGGACAACTTCAGAGACAAACTTCAAACGGCTATTTCCTGATGAGTCTAAACAACTATATTTATGTCGACCGCTCCCGTACATATGTCGACCGCCCGAGACTGAGCAGACGCAAAAATTATAAATAGTTGATGAGAAGCCAATTAGAGCAGCCGATTTTTTTTAGAGAAAAACACATCGTAACGCTGCCAAAATTATTTTTGAGCTATTTTACTCTCTCATCTCTTGTATCTACTTTTGATTATTCATTTTGTGATCGAGAGAGTCGGTTTAGAAACTGTAAATTCTTGTAATGATAGATTTAAGTGAACTTGTAAAAGGGTGACGCTTCTGAGAAAGAAGAGAAAAAAATGGGTGACGCCTCTGAGAAAGAGGAGTCAAGTTGTAAATGTTGGATTGACACTCGTAAGCTCAATCAAGTGAAGGATCTTCAAGGAGGTACCTTGAAGCGCAGACGTAGGCAGTTATTAGCCAAACCGCGATAACATATCAGTGTCAAAATTTCTCTCTTTCAACTCTTTACTTTTGTTGATTGTGCTTGCCTTTTGAATCGATAATCAATTCACATAGTTATTATAGTTAAGTCATTTAACTTACGAAAAATTGTAATTAACCTAATTCACCCCCCACCCACTTAAGTTAAAACTGGTCCTAAAGCATGTTCTCATAGAAATAAAGAAATTTAAATAACAAATAGTCCTCCATGAAGGACTTGCTTCATATGCGATCAGTAACTACTACATGGAGTTTTGGGGACAGTCGATGAAGTGAGTGACTAACTCGTAAGCTACTTATGCCTAGTCCATTAAGATTAAAACTTAAGTGTATTCTTTTCAATGACGAATGCGATACTAACTACTATGATACATGTAGTAATAAACACTTTTTAAAAACTTACTTGTCCCTTTTATTTTTTTCAAATTGGTTCATCAAGTCTGTGCAAGTGTTGCTAGAAAATGTAATCGCAATTAAACGCAAGTGCACGTATCGCTACGTAGTAATAAAAATATTGATCCCACGAGGACAAGTCAACTTTCAATTCAGAGAATAAATTTCAAAGTAAAAGAAATAAAATAAAAATCTTAACTTTAAATATTCACAAAAAGAATTAAAGAATAAAGAATAAGTTTTTCGTCATGATTTGGGTTTTCATCTAATCTAATGTGCATAAAGTAAATTGCAAAAAATAAAGTGCATAAAATAAAGTTGGTGGTCGAATTGAGAATTAGAATTAATCTCGGAAAGAATTAACTATGATTGACTTAAGCAAATCAACATAAGAAAACTCCAAACTTCGATTAAAAGTAAATAGTTCTACACTAACTATCAAGAGTTCATAAAATTCACGGAAATTAAAACGAAAAGCAAAGGGAGAGAATTTTGGTCATCGCCGTCGAAATCCGTTGTTCTCACAGCCTCGTTCCCCCGCCGCCGTGATCGTCACCGTGAACCTCTTCTTCGGATTTACGCCCGAAGCTTGATCGTGAATCCCGTTCTCCAATTCTACACACCCAATTCGTGGTATTCACCTTTCTTTAAGTAGTCTTCGTGCGGCTGTAGCAGATCTGAAAGGAGGTTGCGAGTTTGGAGGAAGATTTGGATAGATTTGGAAGGTTGTTGAGATTAGGAAAGATTTCTAAATCTTCAAAGATAATCTTGTTTCCAAATATGATTTTGGGTTGATTCTTCCTTCTTTTTCGTGATTCTTCAATAATATTCTGCAATTGCATGGAAACAAAAATCTCGTGATAGTACAAAATATACGAATTGTCAGGCAGAAATCACGTAAAAACAGCGTAACTAATGCTGTAGCATCGCTGCAGCATTATCCCTAAAAATCCGATTATTTTCAGTTAAATCATTACTGATTCTTAGCAATTTTACCTCTAAAACCTCGTGATTATTAAGTCTTTTGAGACTTAACACATCCCCAAACTTAAGCTATTGCTCGTCCTCGAGTAATGTCAATAAACAATCATAAAAATTTTCAGATTTTTCCACAATAGACCTAACTCGAGACAAATAATCACAAATGCATAACTTTTTAACTCTTCTTAACTTCAGATAACCTCTCGATAGTATCTCCTCCAAAGTGAGTGTGTGCACTTATTACTATGGACGTTAACCTTCCCAAAAATCATAAGTTTCATCTCATAATGCTAAAGTTCTCAATTCTTTAAACATCGTACAAATTCATACCTTCCACATGCAAATTCAGTAAGATCCGAGCTTCATGACTTCAAGAGTGAGGAAGAATTTTTCTAGGCTTTTGTAAATAAACTACTTACGTTATCATACCACCATTTATATAATTTTTATTTTTTATTTAGCCGAGATGGTATTTCAAACGAGTAGCTTATTTAATTGCAACGGAGTTCCTCCCATTGTTCCCTTTCTTTTTTTATTCCACCCATCGAGTATCCGAAAGGCACACTCGAGATTTGAAAGTGGATTGGGAAATTGCAAATACACTTCACCGTTCATCCACAAAGTCCCGGTGAAGTGTCACTCGACGATCATCCACTTAAGTCCCGAAGAGTGTTATGTTTGTCCTTATTTTTGAACTTTTTATGCCTCATTTTTTTTCTTTTTCTCTTCCCCAAACTTGTCACCATGTCACTCTTCACCTAAATAATCTGTTTGTCTCAAGCATTTATTCGAGCTAAGTTTAAAAAATATCAAATTTAAACAAAACATGATAACTCTTAGGAAAATCGGGAAAGATGATGTTCAAATTAATAATTTCGTGTAAAGAGGATCTACTATGTTGAAGTGTCTCCTAGATTAATTAGACTTGAATTGTCATTAATAAGTAACATTCATCAAGGGTTAGATAGATTAGGAAAATAAGTTCCATCATTAAATTCCATGATTGCAAGCATTTGGATTAAGGGAAATATTATATAAATTTTTTTTTTAAAATTTCGGTACACCCCATCCCCAAACTTGAAATCGACAATGCCCTCATTGTCAATCCCCAAAACAGAAACAGTGAACCGAAATTACACAAAATGAAAGCGTAAAGGAGATAGAAGTAAACTTCCTTATGAAGATCTTTCGGATTCGCCATCGGTTGAGCCGCTTGGTCGAGCTTCATTGTCGGCTTGATTCGGCAGTATGTGGGCTTGCAGTTTCTCCAGAATATCCAGCATGAAGTGCTGCTGGATTTCTATAAGGCTCAGACGAGTTTCTATGAGCTGTAGACTCGCAGAAATTTTGTCAGGAAACTGGACTTTTGGCGATGCTGCAGCTTCACGTGCAGCATCGGCGGTAGGTGCACTTTCTTCTTCCTGTTCCTTGTCATTCTCCTGTGAAATTAAGGCAATAGTAAAGGGAGTAAGTGTACCTTTGTGTTGGAGCTTCCCCTCTGTATCCAGGACTTGAACTCCCGCACCAATATAGAGATCGGAAATTAGTGAGGGGAAGAGGAATTGACTTCCCTTCTTCTTGGCGTTCGCGCAGATACTCCGATAAATGATTTTCCCGACATTAATAGGCTTGCCCGTCAAGATGCAGAAAAGGAGGACGGCTCGCTAACGGGTGACATGTTGCCCGTGCGAGGAAGGAAGAATCCTGGATTTGGCAAAGTGGTACCAGCACTTTGCGCTTGGTTTCAGAGAGGCCCGCGAGATCTGAGGGCTCCTAGCTTTGTCACTCGCCACGTCGTGCCCGACAGAGCCACTGTGCTGAGTACTTCGGCGAGGAATTCCGGCGATGTGTTCTCCGAGTGGGCGAAGAACTCATCGGCCTCTAATTGCAGCTTGTATGTATGGTTGATGCTCTCTAGTGAAAATGGTACCGCCTTCTGTCGAACCATAATGGATTCTGGGAGATCACCAGAAAAGTTAGCATAAAATTCCTTTACCAGAGAGGGAATGAGCTCTTCCGGCTGGGCACAGAAGACTGCCCAGCTTCGGCTTTTGATCGTGTTGGTGATGAACACTGGGTATTCCTTCATTGTGCTGGCGTCCAGTAAGAATCCTTTTTCTTTAGAGAATGTTCTCTTCTTAAAGTGAAGCTCGAAGTTGAGGCGAGCTTCTTCAGTAATAAAGGCGGGCTGTGCAAAACTCTTGGTCCGCGAGGATCTATGTGAGATCTGTTCTTGGGCGGAACTCGATGTTGTAGCTTTGGGCTTAGGTACTTTTGGGGTGGATGGTGCTGCTTTCGGCGGGACGGCTTTTGAGGTGCTCCTGGTATCTCTTGTGAAAGGCACCTGAATGGGTACCTGAATTTCGGCAGCTTGACTGGAGCGCGTCGATCGGCTTGGTGGGGAGGATCATATGGGTTCTGGAATCGGAGTAATGTCCATAGTTCTCGGTGGAGGTGGAGTAGCTTGTCTGGTCAGCGGTGATGCAGATACCGGTACTTTTGTAGCTCTCTTCTTCATGATGAAAGATATTGGCATGACGGTTTGAGGAGAGTTCTCTCGTGCCGGCATTGTAATGTTGGACCAATCGCCCCATTTTCTTTTCCTGATCAATGGCACCGGGTCATCGGATTCTGTTTCCGAATCAGATGATGGGATGATGACCGGTGCATCCTTTGATGGAGGTTTCTTTCTGGCTGGACGGTTTGCAATTCTGGCAGATGTTCTTGTGGCCTTGTCTTTGTTTGTAGGCCGCGTCTGTTTCCTCTTCATCAGTGGTGGTGGGTCTTGTACAATTGTTGGCGACGGGTATCGCGAAATCGGTTGTGACCCTGGCCTTGTTCCCTGTAAAATCGGAGAAGGGGAAACAGTGGGATGTACCTCCAGGATCAGCTTAGAGAACGGCCGATTCTCTGTGGTTAACGGTGCAAAGTTTCCTCGTGTTGATGCTTTCTGTGTTGGTTGCCGTCGAGTCGCCAATTTTTCTTGCCTCCTGTAAGGAATTTTTGACGACGGCCCTGGTTCTGTCGCGAGAGGATATATGTCTTCATCTACTGTGTCCTTCCATGGTAGGTAGAGGATTGGTACAGGGTCCATCGGCGATTTTTCTTTCTGGGAAGGCTAGGTGAAGTTGCCGGCGTTTTCCCGAATGCTGTGGCTTTACCTGCATTTTAAAGATAAAAAGAGGCGGTGGAAATAAAATTTTAGGTATAAGTTTACCGCCTTCTCAGAAAATTGCAGCGGTAATTTTCATTTTCTTTTCCCCCTCGGGTCCTGCCTACTTAATTTTTATTGGGCCGAGCTTTTCTCCCTTATCTCTTGTTTCTTTTTTCGAATTATTCTGGTCGCTCCTCCTATCGATGCTGTGACATCGATCACCGCATCTGGCTATTATACCTATAAAGGAATACAAAGACAATAAATGCTTACTAACATAAAAATAACGATAAAAATAAAACGAGGGTTGCCCCCCTGTAGCGCTTAATTTAACGTCATTAGCTAGACGTCTTTCTTTCATTCAGCAGCATCTTCTAAAGTCACGGAGACGCAATCTTCCTCCTGCAAATTCGTTCCAAGATATGGTTTAATTCTTTGGGCGTTGACTTTGAAATTCTTCCCCGTTTCTTCGTTACGAAGTTCTATAACTCCATACGAATTTATAGCAGTGATCAAATATGGTCCTTTCCATCTTGATTTTAATTTTCCCGGGAAAATCTTCAACCTTGAATCATATAGCAAAACTTTTTGCCCGATGTTAAAAACTCGTCCTTGGATGTTTTTGTCGTGCCATTGCTTGACTTTTGCTTTATAGATTTTAGCATTTTCATAAGAGTTGAGCCTGAATTCTTCTAATTCATTGAGTTGCAGCAATCTTTCCTCTCCTGCGGCCTTTGCATCCATGTTTCATTTTGCAACCGACCAGTATGCTCTATGCAGTAGTTCGACTGGTAAATGGCAAGGTTTGCCGAAAACTAGTCGGAATGACGATGTTCCTATTAGAGTTTTGAACGCAGTCCGATATGCCCACAAAGCGTCTGGTAATTTTTCAGCCCAGTCTTTCCTTCTGGAATTAACAACTTTTTCCAGTATTCTCTTGCTTTCCCGGTTGAATACTTCAGTTTGTCCATTTGCCTGGGGTGGTATGGTGTTGTGACCTTGTGTTTGACTCAATATTTCTCAGTAATTGTTTGAATTTGCGATTGCAAAAGTGGGTTCCTCCGTCACTAATGATTGCTCTTGGTGTGCCGAATCTCGTAAAAATGTTTCGATGTAGGAAGCGTGTGACAACCGTTGCATCATTAGTGGGAAGAGCCATAGCTTCGACACCATTTGGATACGTAGTCGAGAGCAAGCAGAATGTATTGATTCCCATAGGATGATGGAAACGGTCCCATGAAATCTATTCCCCATATGTCGAACAGCTCGACGTCCAGGATGTTTGTCAACGGCATCTCATGTTTTCATGATATATTTCCCATTCTTTGGCATCTGTCACAAGATTTTACGAATTCATTTGCATCTTTAAATAAAGTTGGCCAATACAGACCTGATTGAAGAACTTTAGCAGTTGTTCGGGTTCCTCCAAAATGTCCTCCATATGGTGCTACATGGCAATGCTGCAACAGTGATGCAGCTTCTTGTTCTGGAATGCATCTTCTCACGATCTGATCCGGACCTTGCTTAAATAAATATGGGTCGTCCCAATAATAGCTCCGAATGTCGTTCAAGAATTTCTTTCTCTGTTGATAGGTATAGTCGAAAGGGATGATTCTGCTTGCTAAATAATTGACAAAGTCGGCGTACCATGAGAGTGCCTCGGCTTTGAAAATCTGTTCGTCTGGGAAAGTCTCTGTAATGGCTAAGTTATCTTTCTGTAAATCTTCTTGCTCTAATCGTGATAGATGATCGGCTACCTGATTCTCCGTTCCTTTTCTGTCAATGACTTCTAGATCGAATTCTTGTAGCAGTAGAATCCATCTTATTAAGCACGGCTTAGCATCCTTCTTAGACATTAAATATTTGATCGCAGAGTGGTCGGTGTGCACTATTACTTTCACACCAACTAAGTATTGTCTAAATTTTTCGAAGGCGAATATTACTACCAATAACTCCTTCTCTGTTGTCGTATAATTCCTTTGTGCTTCGGATAATGTCTTGCTGGCGTAGTAGATCGAATGGAAGACCCGATTATGTTTTTGACCTAGTACTGCTCCCATCGCATAATCACTAGCATCACACATGATTTCGAAAGGTTTCGTCCAATCCGGAGCAACGATGATAGGTGCTGAAGTGAGCTGGCGTTTTAATTCTTGAAAGGCTTGCTGGCATGCTTCATCAAAATAGAATACTTTGTCATTTTCCAGTAATGCACAAAGTGGTTTGGATACCTTTGAGAAGTCTTTGATGAATCGGCGGTAGAAACCGGCATGACCTAAAAAACTTCGTATTCCTTTCACAGAGGTGGGTGGAGGCAGCTTTTCGATAACTTCGATCTTGGCTCTATCAACCTCCATCCCTGATTTGGAGACTCGGTGCCCGAGAACAATCCCTTCGGTTACCATAAAATGGCATTTTTCCCAATTTAGAACTAGGTCTGTCTCGGTGCAGCGTTTTAATACCAATTCCAAATTCTGTAAGCATGTGTGAAAGGAATCTCCAACCACAGAAAAATCATCCATAAATATTTCCAAAAATTCTTCAACCATGTCCGAAAATATGGACATCATGCAACGCTGGAACGTTGCTGGAGCATTGCATAACCCGAAACGGCATTCGCCGGTAAGCAAATGTGCCGTAGGGACAGGTGAACGTCGTCTTCTCATGATCTTCTGGTAGAATTGCAATTTTATTGTAGCCGAAATATCCATCTAAGAAACAGTAAAACTCTTTACCAACTAGTCGATCGAGCATTTGATCGATGAATGGCAAGGAAAAGAGGTCCTTCGTTGTCATCTTGTTGAGCTTCCGATAGTCCATGCAAACTCGCCATCCAGTGACTGTGCGGGTCAGAATTAATTCATTGTTTTCATTGGTGACCATAGTTGTTCCTCCTTTCTTTGGAACACATTGAACTGGACTTACCCACGAACTATCCGAAATTGGGTAAATGATACCTGCGTCTAATAGCTTAATAATTTCTTTTTTTACTACTTCCTTCATGACTGGATTTAATCGCCGCTGTCCTTCAACTGATGGCCGGTAATCTTGCTCAAGCAGAATTTTGTGCATGCAAATACTCGGACTAATTCCTTTGATGTCGGCCACCGTCCAAGCAATAGCGTGTTTATATCTCCTTAATATTTCCAGTAGTTCGGTCTCCTGTAATTCATTTAATTGGGAAGAAATAATAACATGTAAAGTATCACTTGTTCCAAGGTAAGCATACTTCAGATGCTGCGGCAATTGTTTTAGCTCCAGTGTTGGTGGCTCTTCTATCGAGGATTTCATAACTCGATATTCCTTCTCATCCCTGTTGAGGGGTTCAGCGTTTAGTCCCCTGAGTTTCTTCCAAGTTTGAGGATCGGATGAATCGAACTTAAAATTCCTTTCTGCAGCTCGGGGTGTATTTTTGTTTGACAAAAAGCCTTCATTTTCCGCAACAGAAAAACAGTCGTCAGCTTCTACAGGGCACTTTAGTGCGTTCAGGACATTGAACGTAACTTCTTCTTCGTTGACTCTCATTGTTAATTCTCCTTTTTCCTCATCAATGAGAGTTCTTCCTGTAGCTAAGAAAGGTCTTCCTAAGAGGATCGGGACCTCTAGATCGACTTCGCAATCTAGAATGATAAAGTCGGCTAAAAAAATGAATTTGTCGACCTTTACTAACACGTTTTCAATTATTCCTTCGGGATATCCGATGGATCTATGAGCAAACTGAAGTGTCACTGAGGTTGGCTTGGCTTTTCCAACATCTATTTTCTTAAAAATCGACATTGGCATCAAATTAATGCTAGCTCCTAGGTCAAAAAGAGCTTCGCCAACGTATTGATCTCCTATAGTGCATGAAATTGTAAATTTACCTGGATCACGTAACTTTGGCGGAATCTTATTTTGAATAATATAGCTGCATTCTTGTGTCATCGCCACAGTTTCGTATTCTTCTAGACGTCGCTTCTTTGATACGAGATCTTTCATAAATTTTGCATAATTTGGCATTTGTTCAAAAGCTTCGACCAGTGGAATATTAATGTGTAGTTGCTTTAATACTTCCATAAATTTCCCGAATTATTTATCCTGTGTTTGCTTTTGTAGTCTCTGAGGAAAAGGTGGTGGAAGTCTTTCAACTGATACTTTTTTCTTTTGATGCTGCAGCATTATTCGCAGTTTTAACTGTATTGCTTCGTTCTGCAACTTCCTCCGTATCAGCCTCTGTATTATTCTCCGTAGCTTGTTCCCTCGGATTTATTTGAGGATCTTTCACAGTTTCCACTTCTCTGCCGTTGCGCAAAGTAATGGATTTACAATGTTCTTTTCCTTCTCGTGTTGGCGTTTCAGTGTCACTTGGCAGCATTCCTGATGGTCTATCTTTTAATGCTAATGCGAGCTGACCCACTTGATTTTCCAGATTCCTATGAGATGCGACTTGATTCTGTAAAATCGCATTCATGTTTTGCATCATCAGCTCGGATCGCTCCATAAATTCGTTAACTTTTTGCTCGAATGGTTTAGCTGGCTCAGGTTGCTGTTGACGGTTTTGTTGAGTAGGAAATCCTTGGTTGAACCCTTGTTGTGTAGGCTGGAAATACTGATTCTGCGTTCGTGGTTGCTGTTGTTGGCTCCACTGATTATTTGGTTTCCATCCTTGCGAAAAATTGTTCCGATTGTTCCCCACGAAATTTACCGCTTCGGGATTTGATGGACAGTAATCGTAAACATGTACTCCCGAACAATAAGAGCACGAAATACTTTTGACAGGTTGTGGGTTGACTTGCTGCATGTTTAGATTCTTGAGAGTGTTGTTGAGTGTAGTCATTTGAGCAGCTAGGGCCATTACTGGATCAAGATCTAAAATTCCAGGTTGGTTATTCGTCGATGCTCTCTTTGGTGCTGCAGCTCTCTCTGTTGGCCACTGATAATTGTTCGTAGCCGTATTTTCCAGCAGTGAAAAAGCTTCAGCGCATGATTTGGATAAAATAGCTCTGTTTGCTGCTGCATCTAAAAGAGATCGAGTTTGCCCATGTAATCCATTGTAAAAAGTTTCCAGCTGGACCCATTCTTCAACACCATGATTCGGACATTGTCGTAACAATTCTTTGAACCTCTCCCAAGCTTCGTAAAGAGATTCAGTGTCCTGCTGTCTGAATATCATGATTTCCCCTCGCTGCTTTGCATTCTTTACCGGAGGAAAATATTTTAGCAGAAACTTCTTGGCTAAATCCTCCCAAGAAGTTATAGAGTTTGGCGGTAAAGAGTTTAGCCATGCCTTTGCCTTGTCTCGGAGTGCATACGGGAATAGTTTTAATCGGAGAGTCTCCCGATTGATGGCTGAATCTTCGAACAAATCGCATAAGGATGTAAACTCCTTAATGAATGCGTTCGGTTCTTCGGTTGCTGAACCATTAAACGTACCAATGGTTTGCAACATTTGAAACATAATCGGCTTCAATTCGCACTTCACTTCATTATTTTCTGGTCGAAAAATTCCAGGATTTAACCGCTCCAAATCTGGAATTGCATAATCCCGAATTGGTCTTTCTTGTGCATGACCGTAATTTGCTCGTTGAAATACGTTTTGAGCTATTGGTTCTTCCTTCACCGCTCCGCTTTGATTTATATGATGACGTCTTCTCTCTCGAAGCGTTCTTTCAGGTTCGGGGTCAAAAGGAATGAGCTCTCTTTCCTCGTCATTTTGCATAAGCACCTGAAAAATTAAGAAAAACCATAAAATTCCCTTTTTTAATTTTTAAAAATTTTAAAGTTAGGGTTAGTTATATTCACAAATACTTCACAAAGAATTCTAAAAATAAAATTTTTTTTGTTGTCCGCGGCAACGGCGCCAAAAACTTGTTGCTAGAAAATGTAATCGCAATTAAACGCAAGTGCACGTATCGCAACGTAGTAATAAAAATATCAATCCCACGAGGACAAGTCAACTTTCAATTCAGAGAATAAATTGCAAAGTAAAAGAAATAAAATAAAAATCTTAACTTTAAATATTCACAAAAAGAATTAAAGAATAAAGAATAGATTTTTCATCATGATTTGGGTTTTCATCTAATCTAATGTGCATAAAGTAAATTGCAGAAAATAAAGTGCATAAAATAAAGTTGGTGGTCGAATTGAGAATTAGAATTAATCTCGGAAAGAATTAACTATGATTGACTTAAGCAAATCAACATAAGAAAAATCCAAACTTTGATTAAAACTAAATAGTTCTACACTAACTATCAAGAGTTCATAAAATTCACGGAAATTAAAATGAAAAGCAAAGGGAGAGAATTTTGGTCATCGCCGTCGAAAGCCGTTGTTCTCAGAGCCGTTCTCCCGCCGCCGTGATCGTCGCCGTGAACCTCTTCTTCGGATTTACGCCCAAAGCTTGATCGTGAATCCCGTTCTCCAATTCTACACACTCAATTCGTAGTATTCACCTTTATTTAAGTAGTCTTCGTGCGGCTGTAGCAGATCTGAAAGGAGGTTGCGAGTTTGGAGGAAGATTTGGATAGATTTGGAAGGTTGTTGAGATTAGGAAAGATTTCCAAATCTTCAAAGATAATCTTGTTTCCAAATATGATTTTGGGTTGATTCTTCCTTCTTTTTCGTGATTCTTCTGGCCTTTATCTTCAATAATATTCTGCAATTGCATGAAAACAAAAATCTCGTGATAGTACAGAATATACGAATTGTCGGGCAGAAATCACGTAAAAATAGCGTAACTAATGTTGTAGCATCGCTGCAGCACTATCCCTAAAAATCCGATTATTTTCAGTTAAATCATTACTGATTCCTAGCAATTTTAACTATAAAACCTCGTGATTATTAAGTCTTTTTGAGACTTAACAGCAAGGTATTAGAAAATTCTTCATAGACATAGGTAATTATACTTAGCAAAATACCTTCACAATTATATCAATAACATCGGCTCCAGTAAAAAGGAGTGGCACTCATGAGCAAATTTTGACATACAACATAGAAAGACGAAGCTAGACTCCTAAACATCTCATGATGAAAGAAAAAACATGATCACTCCCAGGGCACCTATCAGTGCTACCGTGGCAGCTTAAATCAAGGTTGTCGTGAGCCTCATCAAAGAACAATCGCATGTATCATACATTGATCAAGTTTAGAAGTTATCAGGTCGCTAAGAAACGCGTCATCAGGATACTTTAGCATCAAACCACCCAATCAATGGTCGAAGTCAATGGTCCAACAATCTGCCTCGTCATCAATCAATCCGCTGCAACGTCAACGCCACCTCATCAAGTAAATGGCAAATCATCAGTCAACACTCACGTAAGCAGTTAATCACACCTCATCTAGTCAACGCCACATTACCCTTTCATGTCATCTCCAACTTCGGTCATCTTCTTTGGCAACAACGACTTTTCAGGTTGCTTTTACTAATGTCCGAAATTTTGCAAACAATATTTGATTGCTGGAAAAATTACTGTGCCCTAGATTTCAGTTTATTAAGTCCAACTATGGCTTTTACGATCTAATTGTCGACAAGGTGAAAAATGCATTTACAGCTCTCCTGAAAATATTCCAACAACCTGGTCTGGGCTTCAATTCTGGCTATAACTTGTGTACCTCTTCGTCTTAACAAGGGATTTCCAGAGGTAGTTTGTACGTCGTTATCAAAGGTTGAACAAGTTCCTGCCGAGCGTTTGAAGTTTCTAGAAAAAATTTCTGGTAACTTTTCGATACCAAACTTTGACAGTCCATTTCTCCCAAACGCTTGAACTGAAATCAACACGCTACCACTCAAATTGAAGATCGTAACGTTTTCTTTTATTTGATGGCGCATGACTCCCATGCGACCTTCTGCCCCTCGAATTTCTATGAAGACCCTATTGATTTTTACTTTGAAAGTCGTATCAAAATACTATCGTAGAAAAAAAAAACTACTACAAATACTTAGGTTTTTTTGCAATATAGATGAAATTTCAAGTAATTGGTGAAGATACGATACATCGGCGGATGAGCCCATTCTAGAAGTCCAAGCGAATATGGAATGCGCATGACTCCCATGCATCCCTCGATTATTTGTGCATATGTACCTATGCATGCAAGCCGTCGTCAATTATACGAGACCGATTATTTGTTTTATCACTGCAATCGGGGTAGATGAAAATGATGAACTATATCCCCTTGTTGGGATGGTAGTGAAGTTAGAATGGACGGACTCGTAAACGTGATTTTCGATGCAATTAAGAGGAGACAGATAGTGAGGGAGGGGCTGGGTCAACTGTCATATCAGATCGGTAAAAAGTATACTAGAAGTACTTTTAAGAAACTTACTACTTTATCTATCATTGCAAAATTATTTTTCGTAGGAGTTGACTAAAGCAGTTCATGACACTATGCAATTTGTCGATATCATTTTTGTCTTAGACATTTATACATAAATTTCAAACATCAGTTTCGTGATAAACCCTATGTGGAAGCCTTGCATAATAGAGTTGCAGCTTCTACAAAAGACGAATTTTAAAGAAAAATGAAAAATCTTGAACTTCCGGCCATCAACCCCCGGTTCACTGACATCCGAGGGTGGTAGTTGGGAAGGGAAGAATTTATTTGATACATTTTTAAGTTTGAGATATTTTTGACATATTCTTAAAAAGTTTTAACTTTGATTGATTTTTAATCCTTAATAATATAATATATTATAATATAAATTCGAGCAATGATTTTTTACCAAAATCCAAAACAAACTTATCTTTTCTTGCTTTCTACATCACTGTCACACAAAATTTAAAAAAAAATCACTGATAAATAAATATCTAAATCTCCAAAATTTCAATTACGCGATGCTCGAAATTCAATTAGTTGACTAAAAGTCGTCAGCGACACACATGACACAAAATGAGAAATTACTAGTCAACTTCAACTGTTTTATTGCTCAAATTTTATCAATATCATAGTTCGTCATTTCTAAACATGTATCCTTTGAAAGACACCAAAACCACTAAAAATTGCGTAAGAAACTCGTAAACTGGCAAAACACAAGGAGTAAAACTGATTCGTCACAGAAAATCATTCATTTTCTTTTCTATGCTCAAAATAGACATGTATACATGTGAATTAGCACCTCGGAGCTTTTGTTTGACGACTACAAGCTAGCAGGGATGATGCAGGAAGAAGATGAATCTTGTTGTTTCAAACTGTCTGCAACATGAGCCACCACTCCAGCCCCAGCATTATGGAACAACTCATTTTTCACCTGAACAAAAAAAAAATTATAATCAAGTCCAGGGTCCAAAACCAAGCAAACACCGAGTCAAGTGAGTATAAGACAAAAAAAGAGAAATACATGAATGTTATTGTGGGCGAAGAATGGCCACAATGACGAATGAAAGCTGACATCAACTTTTTTCCATCCTAGCTGCTGCAATCCGTGTATCATTTCCTCTGTCAACAACCATCGATTTACTTAGTTGATAATGCATTTAAAATCCTTTTTTCCTTCTTCCAACTGAGGTTATAAAATCTACGAAATTTGATATGAATGATCCATACCTTCCATGATTTCATGGTATTGTACTGTATTACGTTTCGTTGGAGTATTTTGTGCGGCTTCTTTGGCTTTAGCTGCTTCCGGAGGGAAGTTGGGGCTGTCCGAGGAAACCGGAGGACAATATTCCATGTCCACAACATGATTATAACCATCCAAAGATCGGCGAGGAGGCTGAAAAGCAAATGCACCTCAAAATGATAATCGTCCATCACAAATAGTATGCATGGATCTGAAACATTTTGTTTTCAAAAACTTTGGATGAAAGATTTAAGTAATTGAAAATTGAAAAGACAGAACTCACCATCAGCAGCTCTTTTTCTCTCCTAATGGAAGATGTTCGCCAACCAACCAAATCTATTTAATGATAAAGGAATCATATATGAAGAATAGAAGACGAAGAAACTCTTGAACAAAGACAACTAACAAAAAGGGCAGGAGAAGAGGATACGATCGTATGACACATTCGCGTAAAGAGTGCGAGATTTAAAAGCAGCAAGCGCAGATCTGATCAAAAGCAAAAAGATCAACAAAAGATAAATCCCAATATAGACGTCAAAGAGGTCCCTTACTCACATGAACTTTCCTTCGCTGCAGTCGGATGCCATTCGAAGCAGCAAAGGAGGTCTGTCAGGCTGGCCATCAGTAAGAAACAGCTGACTTCCAGTTCTGCCTGCGAACAGAGGAGCCATAGACGGAGCTAGCTTTTCTAATATTGGAACTCCAAAGAGGAAAGGAAGCTGAAAGACCCAAAAAAACAAACGTATATAAAACAGCTTCTGCAGAGGATTTGTAAGAGTTGGAGAAGCATAACATACCTGCCTTTTGCCTCTCACCCCCAGATGAGGAGTTGCCAAGGTTATGAAGCTCACTGCCTCCAATCCCGCAATCGTTCCTCTTCTTGCTGAGCTAACTGGCTCTGAAGCTTCCAATCCGGCCTCACCATCTGTTTGGCCATTAATGGGCTCGTAAAGAACTGCAATGGCATATCTGGCAAACAACCCACCAAGAGAATGCGCCAAAAATGTGATCTTTTTCAGACCTTCTGTCTTCTTCACAACTTGCACGATCTGATTACGATGAAAGTTTATCCTCACTATTTTATTGAACATATTTTGAGCAAAATCGTCAGATATGCGATGCCTAAATGTAAACAAATCTTACAAACTCACTTCATCTGCTAGTCTCTTTCCTGCTCCATCAATCCCAGTGAAAGTTTTTGTGAAGGTGTTTGAAGAGCTTGCTTCAGACAAATGAATCTAACTCGTTAAATAAAATATCTCACAAAAAAAACATCTGATAGTAAAACGATGAGTACCAAATGTTAAGAAGTTTTTCCCTAACCGCCTTTTAAGCTCTGCTTCTGCATATTTCCAGTCATTTGGGCTGCAAAGAAATAACCATCACAATTTTCTGGTTTCACAGATATTAGACAATGAGTTAAGACTAAGATAAAAAGAATAAGCACGGACAATCATATCTCCTCGTGGATGGAAAGCAAAAATGTCAAATCTGTGAATTAGATTGTGAAACTAACAAAACAAAGAGACCTAGCTAAGATGCCATGAACAAGGACAAGAAGATGATCTGGCTCATTTTTTGGACTACAAATGCCCTGTGCTGATGCAGCCGATCTTTGTGTAGTGAACCCCATCTGCAAAGCTCTAAGGTCTTGATGTTTCAAGAAGTTGTTCAAACCTGCACAAGTTTACCTCATACCTTTTATGCCAATTAGTGAAATTCGGCTCTAACTTCTTCAAGACATATAAATTTAATCGCAAGCCCATTTCTTAGCTTAACCACATCGTCATGACAACGCAGGGGAATCATCTTACAAACCTAATATGCAATTCGAAGTTCATTCTCACTTGATTTTATGCTATTTCCAGTAGAATAAACGCAGAAACTACTTTTGCTTTCCTATTTTTGTTCCTTCAATGACTCCGATTTCCATTATGCTGACCAAAAGCGATTCAATAAATATCAAAAGCAGGTCACATCATAATCATATCAATAACCAATGCCCGAACAGTTCTAAAGTTTCGAATTCAGAGAGAAGAAAACCCATAATCCTATACGAGATTCCAAATTCCAAAAAAAATGATCGAAAAAAGGGAATGATTCAAAGAAAACGAGGGGTGTTCTTACGAAGAAGCAGCTCGTCGATTCCCAGATGTCAGAGAATAACCGCACCACGGGTGGATCGAAGACGCAGCGCCATATTGGTATATATAATATCGATTGCAGTTTGGTTTGTTTAAGAAGCCGAAAAAAGGGCACATGAGAATGAGATATAGAGAGAAAGAAAGTGTGGGATTTGGTGTGGGTTGAATAAACGTCAAGTCCAAGGATGGGCACCGCTGTGACGTGCATATGAGAGTTGTCTTCTGATATCCTCATCAAAACCCATAACCTGGCATCGATAGGCGTGACAGAGATGGATTATCCTCTCTTCATTTGCCGCTGTTTCCCAGATGCCCCTTCTTTTGTTGTTATCTGACATTTTTATGGGTATAAAGTTGCATTGCCTTTCAAGTATTTTAATTTATTTTTATGTTAAAAATAACAATGTAATTTTGACCAACCCTTTTGGTCCTGTAGGTGAAGTGTCTTGATACGCTGATAGATCCCATGATGACCAACTTTTAAGATATTCTCAATAATATTAGTTCAACCAAGATAGATATTTTTATGTCATATGTTTTTTTCACCCATTTCACGGTTGGTAAGATTTTATTTAATATCCTAAATTCAGGGGATCAACATTTAATTAGTTTGTCCATTCTAATTAGGTGCATCACATGTCAATTCAATGGTGTAATTATAATGATGACATTTAACAAGAGAATATAATATGTTGACTGATGTGCTTATGCGATTCAGGTGATTCGGTGGACCTAAAATTGTATTTTTATCGGCATTTTAATGGGTTGAAATGCCATCATTTTGTCTCAGAGTAGTTTTAATCGATGTTAACTAATTTTTCAATGAATTTTTCAGTGACTTGATATTTTCAGTGAATTTTTTTTTAGAGTGAGACTTTCAATAATCGATTCTCTTGCCTTTTCATTCTCCAGCAACTCGTTACTGGAATTGAATAATTTAATGCTTCATCATTTGAGTCAACTTTTAAGGTTTTTTTTACCTTTCTTTTCCATTTCTCCCCGGTGTAGTTTAAGATCAGAGCAGTAGTTTTCTTTCAAGTTTCTACTACGCATATTTTCAATTCTGTTGCATATACATTTTCACGTTATAGTAGGCAAATGTAACATATCCATAGGAGTTAAGAAATAAAAACCATATCCAATTTCAAAGGGTAAATAAGATGTAGTTGATTAAATACAAATTCAACATGTGGTAGAGACTTCTTCTATTATTTCAAATTCTTAGAAATAATTGCTCTTAAAATAGATAATGTTCAATTAACTAACTCGATCTATCCATCCGTTTGTGTGTGTGCTACTGTTGAAATTAAAATTTTGGTGGCTAAGTTATTTCACACAGTTTTCTAAAAGTGACTTGAAAATTTAATATCTTGATCACTAACACTAGTATTTTATAAGCCTTAATTAATAAATCTACAACATGTGTAACATCATTAGTTTTTTAACATATAATAAATGCTATTTTACTAGACCTATCAACAATTACAAGGATAATATCATTTTCATTTTGCGTTCTCCGCGAACCAACAAAAAATGCATCAAAATACCAATCCAAAGTTGACTAGGTACTGGAAGAGGAGTATATTTTCTGTGTAGCTTAATTTTTTATTTGACTTTCATGCACTCGATATATTTGATCACAAATTACTTTCAAATCATGTCTTATTTTTTGCTAATAAAAATGCTCACATAAGACTTTTGAAGTTTCTCTCACTCCAAAATGCCTAATTAATCCTCCAGCATGATTTACCCTAACAAACAGTTATCTCAATAAACATTTAGGAACACAAATTTATCTTTTTAAACAAATAATGTTTGTCCCCATAATAACCTAAATATGCAATATTTTTGCACAATCTCCAATTTTCACCAAAATAAAAATCTACTTCATATAATCCTTTAACTAGTTCAAATCCAAGTAGTTTTATATTGTAATAAAGTCAGAAGTACGTACCTTTGGACAATGCATTAGCCACAATGTTTTCCTTACATTTCTTGTATTTGATAACGTATGGAAAAGTTTCAATGAGCGTTATCAACTTTGCATGTCCTTTGTCTAATTTTCTTTGCAACTTTAAATGCTTCAAATTTTCATGGTAAGAATGAATAATGAATCTTTTCGTACAAAAATAATTTTGACATGTTTCAAGAATCCTTACTAATGCATACAACTCATTGTCATATGTTGGGTAATTTAAAACAACGCTATTAACATTTTCATTGAAGTAAGCAACTGACTTGGAATGCTGGATCAAACCACCATCAATGCCTTTTTCCTAACGCATAACATCCAATCAGAAATATTTTACAAAATTAGGTAACACAGATAATGGTGTACTAGTAAATTTTTCCTTTAGAAGGTTTGAAGTCTCTTTATGCACTTCAGTCGATTTAAATTCAGGTTGCTTTTTGACAACATCATTTAAAGGTCCCACAATCATTCTAAAATCTCTAACAATTCTTTTGTGAAAACTTACTTATGTGGCAGCTAGAAACTCGCAGGTTTCAAAGCGCAACTCGATGCTACATTAACAAACACAAGGGCCAGTGTTTTGAAAGTTGAGTCTCGATTTGGGCACATTACCAATTTATCAAAATTTCTAACCTCACTTGCATTTTTTTGTCTCGGATACTCTTGAACCGCACTAACTTTCTCTTGATCTATCAAAAATCCTTTTGGTCTTACAACAAATCCAAGATATACTACTGAGTTTATGGAAAAAGTGTAGTTCTTTAAGTTAACATAAAGTTGATTTTCTCAGATAAACAAAAATGAATTTTTGATAATAGCTCTTAGTACATGATTCATTAATTTTATAAAGGTACTTGGTGCATTGGATAAGCCAAACACCAACACCAACACCAACACCAACACCAACCACTCATTAAGACCATACTTATTTTTAAAAGTTTATTCATCTTCTTCTTTAATGCATATTTTGTGCTATCTAGTTTTTAAATATAGTTTTGAAAAAACATGAACCATGTAATTCATCAAGCATATCATCTAACCTCGGAATATGATGTCGATACTTTGTTATGATCTTGTTGGTAGCTCGACAATCAACTCACATTCGTCTTGTCTCTCTTTCTTTGGAACTAAAATCACAAGAAACAAATATGGACTAAGACTGTCTATCACGAAACCTTTCTTTACTAGCTCATCTACTAATATTTGGATTTTTTTGTTTATTTAAGATTGACTGGGTATGCTGGCCTATTCAAAATTGAAACCCTAAACATGAAGTCAATTTGGTAGTCGATTTCTCGTAGAGGAGGTAACCCACTCAAAACTTCTTTTGGGAACACATCTACAAATTTTATCAAAAATATTCAAAACAACACTTGAAAACAAAGGGGTTAGGTTAGCAGTAGACAAATAAATATCATTGGACAAGAGTTCATGTACTTGTTGCATTGCTAACATCACACTTTTCACCTCACTTAATCTCGTTATTCAACTCATATTTCTACTCTCCTCTTGTTTTTCTCTCTCTTTTTTGTATCTTAGCTTGTTTTTCAACTCTCTTCTTGTTTTTTCTTTCACTCTAATTTTCTATCATCAATCTCATTTTCACTCATTTGCTTAAATATTGGCTTTTCTCTAATTTTAAAATCTCTTGTAACTTTTTCATGAACCTCACTAGTTTCCTACAATTTAAGTGGCTTGAGAATGATTATTTTACCATCTTCAAAAAAGGTGTACTCATCCCTAAACCCTTTATGATTGAATTTTCAATGAAATTACCAAGATTTTCAAGAATATGAGTTTCTTCCATAAGAACCAAATCATAAACAACCTTATTATGATATTTCCCAGTAGAATGAATAGTTTTCACTGGCTTAGTAACTTTAACTTCACAACCATCACTAATTGTTGTAGCAAGTATGGTTTTGGGTGCTTTTCGGTTTTCAGTCCCAATTTATCTACTAATAAAGTATAAGTAATGTTAGTGAAACTTCACTATCAATTATCAAGATATATACTTTATTTTTACGTGACATATAATAAGAAATAAGTGCTCTTCTGTACATCATCTTCATCCTTCTTTGTTGGAACGTTGAACACGTGTCTAGTAACTAAGAGCTCCCACTTAAAAGATTCTTATGCATCAATAAAATATATTTAAAAAAATGTAATTGAAGTTTGCTGCGAAAGTCTAACTTTTTATAAGACAAACTCTTTCATAAAACAAACTTGAATAAATTCTTTAAATATAAAACAATTCAAATATCATTTTAAGCATAATAATTAGTCTCTTTAAAATACATTAAAAATATAACTTAAGAGTCTTGTCATCTGTCGCTTTTGCACATTTTATTTAATTATTCACATGGACTATGCAGTTTCTTTATTTTTCTACTGATCATTACTTACATCAAAAAGTTTGTCTATGAGCCTAACACTTGATAAACAACATGAACATAAAAATAAACTCACATAGCATGTCATGTTTTTCGTAAAACAAGTTATATTTAATATTAACATAAGATGCACATGCAATTTTGTAAAACAATGCAAATTCATTTTGTTTCGGCATTTTCTTATTTCTTTACTTTCGATATTTCTTGATTTGTTGTGAAGACAGCTGGAGAGGCAAGATGATGTACCTACAGTCCAAACTTTGTGGACGATCACCCCTTTGGAGCCCTGGCCCAAAACAGATCTTGCATTTTCAATTACGTTTTTTATTTTATTTTTTTTATATAGGTGGAACTAGTGTAAAGATGAAGAGACAAGATGATCCACTTACCGTGCAAACTTCGTGGATGAACATCCCTTTACTGCCCCGCCCCACAACAAATCACAGTCACGTCAATTCTCAGGTTGTTTCAAGCTACTGATGTAGTGGGGTTTGCACTATTAGGCCTTCCTCGAGTAGTCTCGCTAGATCTATACTTGAAAACAATATTTCGTATATTGTAAGGACTCATAAGTTTTATTTTAGAACTCAAACATGTAAATTTATTTTCGTATGTCATTTGACAAACCATAATGCATGAAATTTCTACCACTTAATGTTCCAAGTAGTTTCAATGGCTTTATGCAAAAATAAACTCATGTCGAACATTATATCCTCGAATAATATAAAAACTAATTTCCTATTATATCACAGCCACATCACAACCCGGGGAGGGGCTGAGGCAGAAATAAAAAATTAGCTCTCTAAGTACGACAAACAACTAGTCAAACTTTGAAAAAAATCAAAATTTTACACTAATACTTTATGATGTAGGCCTCTGAAGAGACAAAATACATGTACTTACCTCTAGTCCATGGCTTAATTTAAAGGCTTACTTGGACCGTTTCTCAATTGATAAACACATATCATAAAATAATATCTTTAAAATTCTGCTTAAATTTCTACTTTTTGGTCAATTGAGGATTATATAATTTTTGATAGAAATGTCCAATCGGTAAAATTTTTGGTGTTCACTTATTCTTTAACAAGTCTAATTTAACTTTTAAGAAGGGCAAAATACAAATAAAGTCTTTATCTATTCTATTTTTGACGTTTTTTAAAAATTATCTATATTCATAAATCCTAATATCT
>QAOC01003654.1:58324-74349 GCA_003255005.1 Begonia fuchsioides
TATAAGAATATTTATTCCAACTTTGTTGAATGATTTAACTTTTTAAATATTGTTAAGCTCTTTGTATTTAAATATCTTTCATAATTAATTATCTTTTGCCAATTATTGAGTCAATTGGTGTAACCTAACGTTGAATATTATAATCTATTATGAGCATTTTATTAGACATTATATATTATAAATTAATGTTTATTCTACAATAATAATGACATGATATAGATGGCCCAAAAACTATCATGTCATGAATTTTTATCTAATGTATTTATTAAATTTTTAGCTCTCTATTTCTTTAACACTCACTCATTCTCCTTTGGATGTCTGATTCTGACGTTAGGTCCACCCTTCATACTTCTGACGAGCTCTAAAACTTATGTATTTGCTCAGTTTTGCTTCATTTCCACATTGATTTAATACAAAATTCTGCCAAATTTTAATTTTTTTATGAAAAAATGCATTCATGTTGGGAAGCATGTTAGAGCCGTTGGGTACAGTGTGATGAGGGTGAGGGATTATCTTGGCCTTTGGACACTAGATGTCATGCACGTGTACTGCAGTCACCATTGACTGCTCACTGTGAAGAGTTTCGATTAGCTATGCATGAAAGGATGTTTCATCGTGTGTTCACGTTGCAGACGTGATACCGCCCAGGCCAATTATGTTTACATCTTTTGAGGGCCAATTATGGTCGATGATATTGGATTGTTTAAAATTTTTTGTGTTATGTGGTCCATCTGTAGAGCAGTTAGTGCAGATATTTTACACTAACCTTATTGTAGATGTTGAGAATGGTCTTGGGAGGACCTTTATCTTTGGCCAAGAGGTGCTGATTAAACCGGACCACATTAATGGCATGATAGGATATGTGGACGATTCGACTAATGATGAGGGAGACATGTATTATAATTCTAGTCACGCTGCACATTTCATTATAGATGGGTATAAAGCATATTTCTTGAGGTCAATTCGAGCATTTGATAGTCAACTTAAGACTTTGGTAAAGCTTAAAGCAAATGAGCTCAAAGTGATCTCCTAGGTGATGCACAATATGATTTATCATACTATTCTTTCCTAGGACATACACCGTGAGCTGGTATTGCAATGAATTTATATATTATGTATCATCTTCATCTCAGAACCCAGTTCAACACGTACTATTTAGTTTAGCACCATATGGTAGATATACGTAATAAGGGTAAAAAAACCTCTCTATGAAGTTTTGACAACAAAACTCATTGAAAGTATTTGTCGAGAGATTCCCCGTGACGAGGAGAGGAAGAGGCCCCAACCACAAGATGCCTTTGATCACATTTAGCATAGGAGGATAGATTTGATAGAGTCTGACGGCACGTGGGTAGTCAGGGGAGAAGCAGCATCCGGTCGTATGAGCTTAGATTTGGACCTTGATCTTCCACGTCAAGATGAACCACTAGATTTGGGTCAGATGTCGACTCCTTCATATAATGACATGGCGGGACCTTCATATAGTCATATGCTGGGGCCTTACTATATTCAGATGGTAGGGCCTCGCATGCAAAATCTATCCTTGGCATTCATGCTGGAGTAGATGAGCCCATTTTCATATTTGATGATCGAAGCATCTTCTCGTGTCTTCACAGTACGAATTGAGATAGATTTTCTTATCATCTTCAGCATTATGATGATGGGTTTATCTCGAGATGGGAGGACAATCTCGTTGAATGACTCGCTAAGATTATTCAAACTCATATCACATTTTAGAATCGACGAGAAGGCATGTGCAACTCATGTTTCTGTAGGGATTAACCATAAATATTCAAAAGCTAAGGAGTTATGCTGGTGCAACCTTGACATGTGTCTTTCAAACTCGGCTTCAGTCAAGACATGTAGTGCTTTCTACAAAAAATCTCAATATATTGTGCTACAATTTCTTTTTCTAAAATTGGAAAATAAATGTGTGAGACAAAATTTATGATGGCATCACAAAACTTCTTATGAACTGCAATCACAAGCCTCTTTTGTCTGTCTTATCTAGTTGATGGAGAAACCATCAACATGAATCTCCACACTCTTACTCCATTACTTCATATGTAATAAGATAAAGTTAATTTTCAGAGTTAATACCAACTTTCGTCAATAGATGACTCAGACACAAACCCTTTAGATGACAACAATCCAGACATATAATTGGCTTGACAACTTCAACGATTCCTTGCAAGTATGCTAACATGCACACATATCTTAGTTCGAATTCAAAAATGGCTCATTCACCTATATCGTACAACAATTGGGCTTGGATGCAGACTTTGCTACCAAGGTTAAATCACATTAGCTACTCCTCATACTGTCAAAAAAATTGAAACTACTCCTTGCCAAATCTTTCATTCAACTTATGCGCTTCTAGCCGACTTCTAATTACAATACTCGTGACTATAATAACATTGTGATCCTTCCTTACGTTCTTCCTGATAGAGAAAATTTCCAAAATAGGTTGAATCTTAAACATATTAGCATAGTTACTAGCCACCCATTTTGTCGATGCAAGTCAAATTTCTAAGACTCAAGTATAAGTATGACTATTAACGAATGTTTTTATTTGAATTGTTTCTGCACCATGTATTTTCGAAGCATGAAGGTGCCATGAACATCACTCTACGCACACTGTTGTTAGGTGCTTAGAGTCACTTCTTTTGAAGGTCATTTTGTACCCATTTTATAAGGAATTTTCAGTAATTTTATCTTTTAAATCATTAACAGATATATACTTTTTTTTAGATAAAGCTCTATTTCAGCTGTTGTAGACTTGCATCATCATCGTCTGAGTCGAGTGACATAGTCAAAACTCTCATATTTGCATGATCTCTAAATCATATCTACTGTCAAACGGTTGAATGTTACTATAAATTAGTTCATCTTTCCCCATAGGTACGGCGTTGCATGTCGGCTCATAATCTCTGTAGGTTTGTTTGTATACCCACCTCAAATTTTCTTAATTTTCTTTTTCTTCTTCAGCAGTGTTTTTCATCATATGTTACTTCTAGTTGCTCGAGCTACCTGCTATTCTTGCATGTATGAAACATTTTAATATATATCTAACAATTTGTTAGTATTTTTTGAAAGTAAAAATTTTAAGTAACAAACTGAGTGACAGACAAAGTGACCTTCCTTCGGACGTCTAATATGGATGCTTGGACCTCCCTTCAGACATCTGAGTAGCCATAAAAAATTGAGGACTTTTTCACCTATTTACCCAAAAATTAAACCCAAATATGATGTTTACCCTAAAATGTGTTTGTTAGTTTTGTAGTTTCCTATTTTCTTGAAGAATTCAACCTTGGTCCAAGCTTCATGGAAGAGGAGTAGCCCAGGGCCTCCTAATCATGGACTAAAGCCACGGCCCATGTGGCCTTTGTTCAAATTTTAGTCATGTTCATGTGAGGCCATTTTTAGGCACCAATTTGGCTGTATTTTGGTGGAGAAGAGACCACTTGCATGGAGACCACATATGGATCTAACATAATTTGACCTCTAATGCTTGCTCTGCCGTTTAAAAAATCTTTCTAGCCTCAAACCAATACAACATATTCATGAGAAATGTAACCAACTTCACAAGCTTTCCAAAGAAATTTTGACCAGCAAAATTGGACAAGGTTTGCCAAGTCTAGCATAATTGCAGAGAGGCCAATGCAAGCAAGTTGCCTAGGAAACTAATTTAATGGGTTTAGTGTGGGTTTCATGGGTATTGCATGATTTTTATTTTGTGCATGGATTTTCATTATGGGGTTTTCTCAAAAGTTCAGGCGAGAGGGGACCGAATTGGGGGGACCACCATTTCCTTACTCAGCCACATCGGGTATGTTTTAGACGGTCCACCTTTTCTTTGCTTTTTGTGCATTTGCTTAATCAAGTAAAGTTTTGTGAGCCCTCCGCTGGCAACATTTCTCATGATTTTGAGAGTGGTTTTGAACCCTCTTCCAAGACATTTTGTAGGAAGTTTTGAATTGATAATCAAATCGCATTTTGTATCTTCTTTTTTGGCTAGGTTTTTTCTTTTAAGACTCAGCCTCTATTGTGAGTAACATCCGGCGATCCCAAGAACTCCTCCATTGGTTTTGGCTTCCCTTCTAAGATAGGGAGAGCTAGGCCATACTGCACAATTTCAGCCACTCCTTGTGGACGTTAGGGAGAGTGGGTAATCACCATAGCTCCTTCTCCATCTCAAGTTTTTACTCTTAACTCTAATACCCATACTTTCCACTCCTCGCTTACCTCTAACCACTTCTACACACACCATTTTCATGCTGTTTCTTTTCTTTGCACGAAAATTTGAAGCACTAAACTAGACCCTTCTAGCTTTCAAACACCACAATTTTATCCATCTCCATCAGCCGTAGCCAAAGTTATAGTCGTTTAATGTTTACCTTCTAAAACTGCCAATTTCCAGTTTCGGCCACAAAATGTTCCTAATGCACTAAAACTGCCAATTTCCTGTTTCGGCCGCAAAATGTTCCTAATGCAATAGGTATTTTGACATGTTGTCACAATAAACCTACCTCACCCATAAACTCACCCTAAAAATCCCAGCCTCCAATTTTTCCCCCATCTCTTCCAAACAGCCTAAGAAACAGAGCTCAAAATCTGTTTTTCTCCCTAGTCCAAGCCACCATCTCACTCGGTTCACTTGCTTATAAACCTCATGGTTTTTGGAGCACATCAAATAATAATTATCCTATTTCAATGTGAAATCTCTAACATTGATAATAAAGTCATTAGTTGAAATTTACGGGTATTACATTCCTCCCATGTTATTCAAAATTTGTCCTCAAAATATGTGGCAATTAATACTTGATATTAATCTAACATACCTTGTTTTTCCATAATTTTTTGTTTCCTAGCGTGCTTATTCTATAGCACCCTTAGTAATAGAGTTTATTGATCAATAACTTTCTTGCCTTAGATCCCAAAATTATTATTATTATTTTCTTGATCATTTTTGGTGATTCAATCTAATGCATCGTTCTTCTACTAAATGTCCACTAAGTGCCACCTTCTTTCCATTAAATTCTATATTCTTTTTCTTCTGATATAAAACCTACTTAAAATCATATTATTTTTCCAAATCCATGACTCAAAGTTATACATTAAAGAAAGTTTTCATCATTGAGGTTGACCAAAGTCAGCCACTAAGACATCATCGATAGCTCAATCCAACTATTACCTACTCAGGTGATCATAATTTTTCTCTTGCATTTTATGTATTCGTTTGAAACTACAATTTACATATCATTCTTATGTGTCATACTCTAATCATCTTAGATTTGTATAGTTACAAATCATAAACCAACTTGATCATTCTCATCTCCATCGTTAAAGACTATATTCTTCCAATACCTTAAGTGTCTCCTCTTATAATCCAAATTTTCCTTCGCATAAGTACACTTCCTAGTGGCTTTCAACATCTTCAACTATGCAACGGCTCAAAAATTAATCCTTAGTCGATGTCTCATTTCGCTACTATTTTTCATTTGTAAAACTTTTTCTCATCATGAAATAGCTCGTAAAATAAAAATATTTCTGTAGCAGAAATTTTTTCTTTGAAACATAAAGTTGACACTTGTATTATAAGTCTAACTTTTTAGAAAATGAAATCCTTTCATAAGACAAACTTAATTAATTTGTTAAGCCAATTCTAAATATCAGTTCATCTAAAATAATTCAAACACTAATTTAAAACATAGTACTTAAATCCTAAAAATACTTAAAAATTATTACACCTTCAACCGGTCACATTTTGCATATCAACTTTGATTCTCCACATGGACTATGTTCTATTATTCTTTATTCATTTATTGATGATCATTCATACATACATCATCAAATTCATCTATGAGCCTAACACTCAATGAGTAGCATAACATAAAATTAAACACAAATATATGTAATGTTTTTGTAAAGAACTTTTGTTTCATTTGAAAGCTTTCTTAATCATATGATTTTTTGCATCTTTTATATTTTATTTTTGAGATTCTAAGGAAGTCAAAAATCCCTCTCTTGCTACTTGTACCTTTGGGAGAGCATTGAGATTGTAACAACCATGTTTTTCGTTTATTTTCTAGGTTATCAGTAGTGAAGTATATGTATATTTAAGGTGTTAAAAGTTTATAACTAAGATGAAAAATTTGTATTAACTTCTGCTGGTCAAAAATGCAAGTTGAGCGATTAGAAAATATACAAATATTACATGTTAAATCATAGGTTTAATTGGTTGAATATTTTACAAATCAAGATTAATGTATTTCTAATTCATGTTTTAGGATTAAGATTTTTGATTGGATGAATTGGACAACACTTATCTAGCTAAAAAGTATAAAGATAAAAGTAAAATTTGATGGTGGCACCTCATGCTTCTTTAAAAGTCACCTCTTGCTTTACTATCTCCCTTCGTTTTTAGTGTAATGTGTGCTTCTTGGTTGAAACCATAAAATTTTTAAGCTCTCTTCCATTCTCTCTAATTTAATGAAGGTTAGAGAGATTTCTTACAAAATTGGAGGAATTTTGGGCAGTTAGTGCTCTAAAAAGTTGTTTTTGTGCACTTTTAAGTGTGATAGGTAGAAGACCCACGAATTAGAAGCTCCAATATGAGTTTTTTTAGGTTGTGAGGTGGATAAGAAGCTTTAATCAAGTGTTGCAATTGTGCCAAGGAATTGAGGTAAGTAGTGTGTACATGTTTTTTGGTCCTAATGAGACTACATTACAAAGTACCAGGTTTCAATTACATTGATTGTGCTTAAAGTAACAATGAAAAATAATATGATTTTGTGGCACTTGTTTATACATTGTTGATACATGAGAGCATTGATGAGATAGAATGTATAAATGAAATGTTATGATTTTGTATAGCAATATTCTCTTAAATGTGATGTAGCTGTTATAGAGTTTATGCTTGTATCATGCACATTCATACATCATTTTTTTATGAAAAAGAACGAAATGGTTTCTCATGCATAAACTTTCATTTGGAACAATAATGAATGAATAAATTTTAATTTATATCAGATTCGTTGTGAGATAGGATTATTGAAGAGTTGTCTAAGAAAAAGGGACCGAAGGCATAACCGTTTGCTACTTGCTTTTAGATTTCTCTAACAAATTCATGGTTATCGAAAGAAAATGTATGAAAAGACCGAATGAAAAGAACAAAGTTATTTTTCTTGCATATCATATCATTTATAGAATTATTTCATAGTGAAAATCAATAGGCTCATTAGAGGAACTTTGTAATATAGGTCAGCATGATGTTGAAGTTCATTTCGTTGATGATCACAATGGCGGCTGGTGAAGCTTTTCCAATGCAAGGATTTGTGGTTGCCAGAGCAAATGTGACAAGTGGGCAAAGTTCTTAAATATTTTAAATGTTTATATAGCTTTGAATAACTATGTTTCAGTATGTTGTTTGTAAAAGAAACATTTTCCAATAACGTATTTATAAAAAACGANACTCTACAACTTTATATTGTAGGCCTACAAAGAGATAAGACACATGCATAGTTACTTGACATATCAATTTATTAAACATGCTATCAAAGAATAAAATAAAACATGCCACAGGACGCTTTACCTAAGGTCGTGGCTCAATAAGCAATCACTTGAGCCCAGCCAAGGAGTTTTCTAACAAGTTTGCTAATTTTATAAGAAATGTTTAGCTAGGATTCATCATGATGAAGCCTCATTGAAGGATAAAGAGCAACCCAAACATTCTCATTTGGGATTCTAGCCAGGATCAATGGCAATTGAAGGCAAGGATGAGCCAAGGTCCGTTTTGGGATTCTAAGAAGGGATTCACGAGGTTGAAGCCGACTTGGAGGAAATACCCTAAAACAATTAAATGGGAGAGACATGTCTCTCTTATTTGATTTTGTGATAGTTTACTTTTGAACTTACTTTTTGCAAAAACCTGTCTAAGACTTTAGGGTTTGGCTGTTGGTTTCTCATGGGTTTCCTTTGATTTTAGTTTTGTGCTAGGATTTTTATTTTTTTTGTTTGTCTCAAAAGTGGATGGAGGGAGGACCAATTTTGGGGACCACGTTGATCCTTGCTCAGTCAGGTATCCTAGGTGTTGCAACACCTTGGTTCTTTTTTGTGTTTTGCCAAATCGAGTAAAGTCATTTTGGTGCATCAGATTTACATCTTCTCTCTCATCTTTCAGAGAGGTTGCTAGGCCTCTTTGAGGAACTTTGTAGGAGTTTTTTATAGAATTGAAATTGCATTTGCATTTCCACTCCTTGGTTGGTTTTCTCTTCTAAAACTTGGCAACTCTCAGGTGAGTCACATCCAGCGGTCCGAGAAAAACTCCGGTGGGTTTTGCCTTCCCTTCTGAGTTAGGGAGAGCTAGGCCATGTTCCACATCTTCAAGAACTCCATTGTTGTCTTAAGGGTAAATGTCCAATCCCCATAGGTCATTATCCCCCCGACATTCTTCCTTTTCTGATTAACCCCCTTTTTCCTTCTCTCCGGTGGCTCATTGAGCAGTCCCCACTCTCCTTTTGATATCTCCCAATTTCCCAACGATTTAACACTCATTTTCGGAGGCTAAGCTCTCCTTTCACCCTCTAACAAACCCCTTAAATTTCAGCCTCCAACTCCATATGCAGCCCAAGAATCATCCTTGACAAAATCACCCATTTTCTATCCTTTCCGGCTTGCCCTCTCTCCCTACCCAAAAGTGAGTAGTTCTTTTGCCCATTCTTGAAACCTATCACACAACCTATAGCCGGGAGTGGATGTACAGGAGAAACTTAAATCTAGTTTTTTTATCTCCAAAATCTGTGTATCTATTAAGATCTATTTGTTGCTTCTAATTTTTTTATTTACGTTTGAGTTTTTATTTTAATTGTAAGAAAAACTATCAACTCCTTTATATTATTTTTCATTTAGCTATTTTACATATTTTCAGAAAATATTAGTCTCGCTATCTTAGTGAGATCAATATCATTTGTATTACTTGACTGTACACATGCAATCTATAAATAACACATTTCACACCAACAAGTTTCTGGTGCTATTTTCTTGATTGATGGAATTAAATTTTGTGAAATAGTTATAAAAATAATAAGAAAAAGAAATCAGAAATTGAAAGTGCCTTCAAACGAAGAAGAAGACGGACAAGAAGCCAAAGAAACAACGTGTCTGACCAAATAAAGCTCGAAGCACCAATAGGAGCAGAACAAGTACAAAAACTGGTACAACATATAAGACCAAAAAGTCGTTTGAGAGATTATCTATTCCAAATCTGGACAAGTTGAATCCAGAGATTGTGTTGAGACAAATTATACAAAATGTAAATTAAAGCCTATGATTTTGGAGATGCTACAATCTATCAATCATTTTAGTGTTCAAACACACATCTCATTAATTTAACTCGGTTGCGCAATAACATTTACAGACGATACAACACACGAAGAGCTAGAAAAGAAAAATGCAGGCAGGACATGGCGGAAGAAAAAAAGAACACGGAATCAAATGACATTGCGATTAGTGCTATATCTCAGCCGATACAACACTCACCAATTATTTTTGAAAAGCCGCCACCACATTTTCCCCAATGACTTAAAAAACAACATGAAGAGAAGCAATTTCAAAAATTCGTGGATGTGTTGAAGTAGTTCAGATAAACATTTCCATGATAGAAGCATCGAAGCAAATGCTGAGATATACTAAATTCATGAAGGATATTTTATCACAAATGAAAAGTGTGGGAGAATTTGTGACTGTGGCCATGACAGAAGAGTGCAACTATTTATTTCAAAACAAAATTCTGTCTTCACTAAAAGTTCTAGGAAGTTTTATTATTCCGTGCACTATCAGAAATGATGGCCTGGGAAAAGCACTTTGTGAACATGAAGCGAGTATTAACTTGATGTCAATGTCCATTTCCAAAAGGCTAAACATTAGTGATGTGAGACCAACGTCTGTAAAACTGCAAATGGTGGATAAAATAATAGCCTACCCATATTAGTTGATTGATGTCGAGAATGGGCAACTCACTATGAGAGTCTGACAAGATGTGAAGTTCAGTGTGTTTAAGGCTGTGACGTTCCCGATAAAAATGAAGACTACTATTCTGTGATAGAAGAATGTTGTTCCATAGAATACAAAATTTCAGACAGCAAAGACCTCGAAAAAAAAATAAACAGGAAGAAAAAAAGTGTCAAAAGTATGAAATAAAGAAAATATCAGTGAAAGTTTATTATATGGGCTCATCAGGAAGAAAAAGACGCTACTAGTAATTACATCTATTGAGTTAAAATGAAGAGTAAGAAGCTAGTTTGGTGGAAGTGATGCAAAAATTTAGGCATGTGATAGCCTGGTCAACAGTCGACATCAAGGTGATAAGTCCAAGTCTTTGTATGCACAACATCCTAATGGAAAAAGATCACAATCCTTCGATTGAACAATATAGACATATTAACCCAGCTATGAAGGAAGTTGTTAAGAAAGAGGTGATAAAATCAGGATCATTTTTCCAATCTTGGACAGCTAATGGGTAAGCCCAATACATTTTGTTCCAAAGAATGGAGGCACCATGATAGTAACAAACAAAAAAAATGAGCTGATTTTCACACTGACCGTCACAGGTTGAAGAGTTTGTATAGACTACAAGAAGCTAAATAAAATGACCCACAAGAACCACTTTCTTCTGCTATTTATCGACTAGATGTTGGATCGTCTAGCAAGGAAGGATTTTTAATGATTTCTCGACAAATATTCGGCATACAATCAAATATCGATCTTGCTCAAAGATCAAGAAAAAAATTACTTTCACCTGCCCATATGGAACCTTTGCGTCAGAAGATTGCCATTTTGATCATGCAATGTTCCGGCCACTTTTTAACGCTAGATGATGTCAATATTCTCTGACATGGAGGAGATGGTTTTGAAAATATTCATGGACGATTTTTTAATATTGGGTAAATCTTTCCAAGACTGTGTTTACAGAATTTAGAGCTAGTTCTAAAACAATGCATAGAAACAAGACTTGGTGCTAGACTGGGAGAAAGGTCACCTCATGGTTACCAAAGACATTTTTCTTGGCCATCGGGTGTCTAAACAAGGGAACAAGGTTTAGGAAGACAAAGATCTAGATTATTGAAAAGTTGCCTCCACTGAAGAAATTGAAAGGAATAAAGAGTTTAATAAGATATAGAGGTTTTGACATGCCATGGGATGCCATGCATAGAGTCATACCTCAAGGAGCCATCAATCGAGCCCGAGCTAAGGAGTTTTCTAATCAATTTGCTCTTTTTGTAGGAAATGATGAGCACAGAATAATTATAGAGGAACCTACCCTGAAAGACTTGGAGCAACCCAAACATCTCCTCATATGTGAAGCCTTGGAAATGGAGGAAGAGATCGAGTCATCTACGAGCTTGGAACACCATGGAGGGAAGAGCAAAGTCGAGGCAAGGAAGGAGGAGAAACCAGGTACAAGCTTGGTCTAGGTCGGACATAGGTCGAGCCCCATGGAGCATGGCAAAAACTCGATCAGAATTCTCTCTCTCTAGTTTTATTTTATGCTTTTCATTTTTGCATAAAAAATTATTTAGGGTCTTATGGGTTTGGAGTGGGTTTCTATGGTTTGGCATGGGTTTGGAGTGAGTTTTATCTTTTGCATGGGTTTTTGCTTTTGAGGGTGTATCAAAGGCAGCCGGTTGGAGGAGGAACCAAATTCGGGGACCACTCTTCCTTGGTCCCCCCAAATCGGGTAAGTGTTGGGTGGTCATTTCCACCATTCCTTTTTGTGCATGTATCAAATTGGGTATGGCTTTGGAAGCCATTCGATTAGGTTTTTCCTCTCTAATTTGAGAGAGGTTAAAACCCACTCATCACCGAGCATTGTAGAAGTTTATTTTGAATCAAAAGAGTTCTTTTGCATTTTCTCCTTGGCCGGTTTTCTACCTCCAAGACTCGGCTCTCCGGTGAGTAATATCCGGCGATATGCGAGAGCATCTTTCAAGGTTTTTGCTTCCTTGCTGAGCTAGAGTGAGCTAGGCCGTGCTACACGACTTCAATCACTCCACCGTGGTCTTAGGGTAAGCATGTAATTCATATTAGCTCTTCTCCATCTCTGGTTAGCTCCCTTTTTCCGATCAACTCCATTTCTTTTTTCCGATCATCCCCTTTTTAGCACCCGATACTCTTGTCTACTTATCTCCCGATTTACCCAAGATTTTACCCTCATTTTTGGAGGTTACGCTCCCCTCTCATTCCATAACAACCCCTCCGAATCTCAATTGCAAAATCTTTATGCAACTCAAGAACCACCTTCCCCAATAATATCCATTTCCGGCCCCTTTTCTATCTTATTTCTCACCCAATAGCCATTTTGTTCCCCGTTCCATACTTGAAACATATCATTTGCTATCAGAGTCATTCATCCCTTCCCACTCTTCCATTTTACTCTCATTTTGGCTAGCTTGTTGAGTTAAGGCATGATGACTGGAAGTGGAGCCAACCATAACATTAATCGAGACCATATTCCACCATAAAACCCACCTCCGGCGACCCCTCACCTGGATGTATCAGAGTCTAGCATACAAGGGCAGCTAGATGAGATTCACAAGTTTGAGATGGTGTTCCAAAGTTTAGAGGCAGCTTTTCCTCCAATGAGGCCCCCTCCAACCCCTGATTCCAAGGAGAAGACCCGAGAATGGCATGAGGAGGCCTCGGCATCAAGCAATCGAGGACTCCGATGAAGAGTTCGGTTACAATGACCAACCCAACCATGAAGATGAGATGAGGAATATCAAGGTAACCATTCCACCCTTTAATGGATCTTGTAATGGTGATGCGTTCCTTGATTGGGTTGAAAAAGTAGATAAAGTGTTTTAATGTTATAACTACTCGGAACGGTTGAAATTACAATTGGTTACTTTGGAGTTAACCGGTTATGCTAGTTTATGGTGGGATAGTTTGAAGACCCAAAGGAGGCATGTTGGTGAGGATGATATTCCTACTTGGAGAGCCATGAAACTCTTCATGAGAAAGAGGTTTGTGCCGAGCCACTACAAACAAGAACTCTTCCTCCAACTCCAAACATTGAAGCAAGGGACCCTCTAGGTAATGGAGTATTTGACTGAATTTGAGACCCTTAGGATTTGGTGTGACCTAGATGAACCCAAGGAATAAATCATTGCAAGGTTCTTAAGAGGTTTAAACAAGGAGATTGGAGACATAGTTGAACTACAACCGATTGATACCATGGATGCGATCATTCAACTTGCCATGAAAGTGGAAAGGCAAGTGAAGAGAAAGGGAAAGGGGGTGGTTAACCGATTTTCTCTCAAAAATGCCCCTCCTTACAAGCCCTTTTATAAGGTCGAGGAAAATCCCTCTTATGTGAAGCCTTGGTTCCAAAAGAAAGAAGGTGAGGGGAAACCTAATGATGAAAGCAATCGGCCTCGAGCAAGAGAGATCAAATGCTTCAAGTGTCTTGGCATAGGCCATAAATGCCTAAACAAGAGGGTCATGATTCTTAGAGAGGACACCAATGAAGTGGTGAGCAAGGATGAAGTGCTGGAAGAAGCTAGTGAGGAGCAAGAACTCGAGGAGGAGGTTTTTCATGCCCAAGAGGGACCCCTTTTGATTGTGATCCGAAGAGTTCTGTCCTCCCAAGTCTGAAGTGAGGATTTTCAAAGGGAGAACATATTCACGGAAAGGTATGCTCTCTTATCATAGATAGTGGGAGTTGTACCAATGTGGCATCTCTTGATCTTGTGGAGAAGATGGGGCTTGAGACTATGTTGCACCCGAACCCTTACAAGTTGAGATGGTTAAACGATAAAGAAGACATCAAGGTGACCAAACAAGTTAACTTGAAGTTTTCAATTGGTGGATACAAGGATAAAGTGCTTTGTGATGTGGTGCCGATGAGTGCAAGCAACATTTTGTTGGGAAGACCGTGGCAATATGATCGGCGGGTCCTTCATGATGGTTACACCAACCATTATTCCTTCAAGTTCGAACGGATAGCAATCAAGCTAGCTCCTCTTAGCCCGGATCAAGTTTCTAAGGATGAGACCGCGAGGAAGGAAGGTATAACTAAATCCAACTTTTTCATGTCTAAGAAAGAGTTATTGAAGTCTATTTTGGAAGAAGGGCCGACTGTGATGTTGATGTTGTAGGAGAGGATGGAGGAAATTGAAGAGGTTCCTATGGAGGTCCAAGTACTTCTAGAGGAGTTCCAAGACGTTTTTTCCCAAGGAGTTGCCACAAGGGTTGCCACCCCTTAGAGGCATTGAGCACCAAATCGATCTACAACCGGGAGTGGTGCTTCCTAATCGGCCATCTTATAGGTAGAACCCCGAGGAGGCCAAGGATCTTCAAAGCAAGTGCAAGAACTCCTAGACAAGGGCTACATTCGAGAATCCTTGAGTCCTTGTGCCGTTCCTTCCCTATTGGTCCCAAAGAAATATGGTATCTTCTGGATGTCTGTGGATAGCCGAGTCATCAATCAAATTACAATCAAATATCGGTTCCCGATTCCTAGACTCGAAGACATGTTGGATGAGCTTAGTGGAGCATCTTATTTCTCCAATGTTGACTTGAAGAGTGGCTATCCCCAAATCCGGATGAAGGAGGGAGATGAATGGAAGACGGCTTTCAAGACCAAGTATGGTCTCTTCAAATGGTTAGTAATGTCTTTCGGGCTATCTAATGCCCCTAGGACGTTTATGAGACTTATGCATTTAGTGCTTAAAGATTTCTTGGGAAGGTTTATAGTGGTTTACTTTGATGATATCTTGGTATATAGTTCGTATTTTCATACTCATCTTGACCATCTTAGATTGCTATTTGAAACTCTCTGAGCCACTAGATTATTTGGTAATTTGAAGAAATGTGCTTTTGTGCAAGAACGGATCCACTTCCTAGGGTTCATTATTACTAAGAATGGTATGGAGGTAGATGATGCCAAGATAGAGTCAATTCGAGAATGGCCCACTCCTAAGAGTGTTTCGGATATAAGGAGTTTCCATGGGCTTCCTTCTTTCTATTGGAGATTCATTCAAGGGTTTAGCTCTATTGTTGTCCCCTTAACCGATTGCACAAAAAAGGGGAGAGAGTTTGTATGGACCTCGAGTTGTCAAGAAAGCTTTGAGCTAATCAAGCTCAAGCTTTGTGAAGCACTCGTGCTCATGCTTCCCGATTTTCTTAAAGTTATTGAAGTAGAGTGTGATGCATCCGGATTATGAATTGGTGTGGTCCTTATGCAAGAAGGGAGGCCCCTAGCCTATTTTAGTGAGAAGCTCAAGGGTGCTACCTTGAATTATTCAACTTATGATAAGGAATTCTATGCGGTTATCCGAGCCTTGGAAGTTTGGCAACACTACCTTTTATCCAAGGAATTTATCATCCATACCGACCATCAAGCTCTCAACCATATTAAGAGCCGAGGCAAGTTGAATAGAAGGCATGCAAAATGGGTAGAGTTTCTTGAAAGATACCCGTACATCATCAAGTATAAGAAAGGAGATAGCAATGTGGTTGCTGATGCTCTTCAAGGAGGTTTGTTCTCCTAACCAAGCTTCCTACTAACTTCTTTGGTTTTGATTGGATCAAGGAAGCTTACAAGGATGACCAAGATTTCGGCCATTGGTATGATTTGAGCTCAAAGAAGGTGGATTGTGGCTATCACCTCACTGATGACTATTGTTCAAAGGAGGGAAGCTTTGCATTCCTTGTGGGGGAATCCGAGAGTCCCTAATCAAGGAAACACATGTAGGTGGTTTGGCTAGTCATTTTGGGAGAAGAAGACTTTGGAAGCCCTAAAAGAACACTTCTTTTGGCCACACCTATTTCGGGATGTGCATAAGGTGGTGGAGAAATGCATCATTTGTAAAAAAAGCCAAGAGTAGGGTGCTTCCCCAAGGCCTTTATATGCCCCTACCCGTTCCTAGTCATCCTTAGGTGGAATTGAGTATGGACTTTGTCCTAGGTCTTCCTCGAACTTGTAGGGCAAAAGACTCCATTATGGTGGTGGTTGACCGGTTCTC
>QAOC01003679.1:5871-24183 GCA_003255005.1 Begonia fuchsioides
ACGGAACCCTCTCTAATAGAGAGTTTTTTTTTTCTTGGCAAGTCTGTGGTCACAGGAATGACCTCTCGCCTGACCGAGGAGTCGAGCATGTTTTGTGCTCAACAACAAACTGATTCATTTCCATGCCCAAAGAAATGAAACCCACGAAAAGAAATAGATGGAAAACTCCCTAACAATCTTATATTAGCACTTTATAAAAATTCTTATGTAGAACAAATGGCAAAGGAAACATATGATCGATGAAGATGAACACAATTAATTAATCGAAGTGGCAGAGATTTTCTAAAGGATGAAGTGGGAGATGATCCAAAGAAATCATCACATCTTAGGCAAATAAAAAACGGCCAACATTTTCACTAACCTAATAAAAGCCTTCATATTGTTGTAAATTGATCTTCCTTCACCAACTGCAGCAACTATAGAGCTGAAATTATCATCTGCAAGCACCATGTCAGACGCTTCCTTTGCAACCTGAAACCAGGATCGTTGATCACGCCGAAACAACGGTGGATGTGGAAGAGCATATAAAAGACCATTCAAAACAATTTTTAATCTTTTGATTTTGTAACCTTATAATATAATTTATATTTTGCAACAAAAAATAGTAAATTAAATAATAGTAAGCAAGTACTTCAGTCCCAGCAATGCCCATCGCTATCCCAATATCTGCTAATTTCAAGGCAGGTGCATCATTAACTCCATCTCCGGTCATTGCAACAACTTCATCATCCTCTTTAAGCAACCTCACGATCTCTTGTTTATGCCTAGGTTCAGCACGAGAGAACAAGAGCCCTCCACTTTGGGCCAAATTAATTTTCTGACTTTGATGGTTCATATCTATGAATTCTCTTCCTGTTAAGCTTTTTGAGACAGTATTTTCATGAAATCCAAATACGCCTATTTCACGGCAAATAGCTTCGGCAGTATTCTTGTTGTCTCCGGTTATAACCATTACACGAATTCCTGCAGCTTTGCAGTCTTCGATAGCTTGGCGTACTTCTTTCCGAGGAGGATCCTTCAATGATTATAACAGAATTTAGATTCTTCCCAAATTTTAAAAACTTTGCCACTAAAAAATTGCAAAAAAAAAAACACACAATACTAACCCTCAATCCAACTAAACCAACAAATATCAGATTGCTCTCAATCTCTGAATAGTTGGATGGGTTAAGTAAAAGCTCATGAGCAGGATGCTCTTCGTCTCCATTGTATTGTGAAAACTCTCCAAGTTCTTCCTTATATGCAAAACCCAAACATCTTAATGCACCCATCGACATTTCATGGAGGCTTTCTAGGATAACATTTTTTGAATTGTCATCCAGTTCTGCAACAGAGCCATCAAGCAACTGAATGAATGAACTTCGTTCCAAGACATTTTCCACTGCACCCTGCCATATTTAAATGATCAGCATAAGTTCATCTATAAAAAAAGAAGTAATTAAAAGATGAAGAGTGGACAATAGCTCCAATATGAAGCATTAAAACGTTGTTCATCAGTTTATGTGGCATCTTTCTTATTGTTTGCATCAATTATTTAAATAGCCAGTGTTATTGGTGTCAACTGTCAGTTGAAAAAGCTCTATCACAACCATTTCAATTATTAGATTACTCAAAGATTTGAAAGTCACAAGCTAAAAAACATTAAAAAAGAGGAAAAATAGGACATCCTGGAGCAAGAAATAAAAGGAATACCTTCACTAGTAATAAATTTTTCCCTGAGCTGGAACAAGCAATTACTCCCATAGATTTTCGATCTCGATCAAACTCCAGTGTTGCAATCCTACGTTCAATTTTTTTCCATTGTTGACAGCAACCTTAGTTTCCATCATATGAGAACGTCAGTGCCCCCCTAATGAGGAAAAAATGAAACTTCTATATTAAAAAATCATACGTAGTATATCGCCATGAGCAGAAGACTGTAACCCAGACCCATTTCCTTCAGGAAGTCCCATTTTTTCCACCAAAACCTGGAAATAGAATAAATAACATAATTATGAAACATGCATAACAAAACTTATCTCAAGTGCTTCTACTGCAACCAGAAATTTTTTTGGTGATTCGAAAAAAACAGTTAACTGAACTTAAAATCATTATAATAAGGATAGATAAAGAACATTCCAAAACAACAATCGCAATACAGTGTTAAGAATGCAACGGCAAATAAAAAAATACAGAACCAGGGCTTATTGAAAAGGACATAGAAAGTAATTGATGGTGGTTCTTCACCTTCAATGCTGCTTCAGTGGGCATGCCATTGGCAACAAAATGATTTCCAGTTTGTTCAACACCAGCATCATTACAAATAGCCGAAATCTTTGCAATCATTTGAAGATTAGCATCCATTTTATTTGGCCAGCCAAGTACTTTTCCATCAAAAGGATTATAAGTGGTCCCTTCAACCTCAAAGCCCCGAATGGTACCAGGTCTAGAACCAATAGCTACAAGCTTTGCCACAGCCATCTGATTGGTTGTCAAAGTACCTGTTTTATCAGAGCAAATGACAGTTGTACAACCAAGAGTTTCAACACTAGGCAACTTTCGAACAAGTGCATTCTTTTGAGCCATTTTTCGTGTGCCAAGTGCCAAGCATGTTGTTATAACTGCTGGTAAACCTTCTGGAATAGCAGCAACAGCCAAAGCTACAGCAATCTCAAAGTAATATGTGCACTTCTCGAAGGAGAATTTAAAGTTCCTAGGCCATCCATCGATGTATTCCCAAGTGAGAAAGTATTTCACATTGATAAGCCAAACAAGTGCACAAATCACTCCAATGATAATAGTTAAAAGCTCTCCAAACTCATTCAACTTTTTCTTTAATGGAGTGTCTTCTTCGTTCAGTGATGCTTCTTGAATCTGTGAATGTACCTTTCCTATTTCGGTGTTCATCCCAATATGGGTAACTAAGCATATGGCATTCCCATTCACTACAGTTGTCCCAGAAAAAACCATACATTTCTTACCTTGAATGTCGGTATTTTCAGGCACAACCTTGACAGTTTTGCTTACTGCTTCACTCTCCCCTGTCAATGACCCTTGCTCAATCCTGAAAGTAGAGCTTATTAAACTCAAAACCCGCATATCAGCAGGCACTTTATCTCCAACCTTCAATTCCACTATATCACCAGGAACAAGTTCCTTTGCAGGAAAATTTGGGAGGCGTTTACCATGTCGAATCACAGTTGCTTGTTCTGACTGAATTTCTTTCAAGGCTTCCAATGCTTTCTCAGCATTACTCTCTTGCCAAACCCCCACAATTGCATTTACTATCAAGATCAAGAAAATTACAATTGGTTCCACAAATGCAGTAATCTCCATCTCCCCCCCTTCATCCCCATCATACCAAGCAAGAATAAAAGATACAACTGCAGCAACTAACAATATTCTAACAAGGGTGTCATTGAACTGTTCCAAAACTAATTTGAAAATTGAAGTGCCTTCGTGTTTTTCCAATTCATTCCAACCATATTTCTCTCTCCGTTTGATAACCTCCTCTGTCGATAACCCAAGATTTCTGTTCACTTGGTACTCATCTTCGCACTCTCGAACATCCTTTGCCCATGCAGCATAACCTTCTCGATTGAAGGAGTCGACATCAGGGCTTTGCTTTCTCCCATAGTCTTCCCCTCCTTTACCCATTGACTTGGATAACCTATTGAATCAAAGTGCAAACTTTTCGGGTTTCTGAGACTAAAATATAAAAAAAGGTGAGTTAAACACATGATTAGCAAGATCTTCAAACTAATCATGCAAACAAAGCACAAAAGTCCTAGGCATCCCCTATGATCATCGATTTTTATGAAAAATTAAAATGCACCCCTGTATGCAAGACTCGATTAGGTCATTCACTCAAAGAATAGAAGTACATAAACATCCCCATAATCTCAGATCACGGGTTCCAAAGTCCCCTCCTCCGAGAAACCAATCAGAAAATCGAAACAAAATGAAACAGAATGCTATTACCAGATTTTGGCAGAGCTTGGCGTCGAAGCTTTATGTTCTTTGCCTCTGAGCTCTAATGGCAACGGAGAGAAATAGAGAATAAAAAATATGCTTCTGATTTCTGCCGTTCTGGAAAACTTTCAAGGCGATTCAACTGGTTAATTTAGAACCCTCGCAGCACTCAATATTTACGTCATTCGTCCAATTAAATCAAGCCGCGTGGCTAGAATGACGATGAAAAGGTTTGTTCGAAAATAAGTTAAACATTAACGTTAATTTTATTTAGCTCAACAAACTAATTCGCCGTGGCAATGTTTTAGTGGTCTAAGGGAAGAGATTAAATAGACCGGTTTCCAGCAGATTAAAGTTGCTTACGAAAATCAATCATAGGGATTAATGTTTAGTAAACATTTCCTTCTGTCCCATATTGTTGTAGCGAGGCCCAAAATTAAATATAAATTAAATTAGAATTATAAATTTTAATTTAGTCTTCATGAACCGGCCCATGAATATTAATTTTAAATCGGCTCAATCTGTTACTTATTTAAGGGTGGGCACGTGTCGGGCCTGATCGGTTTTATTTCTAAATAGAACCAGAATCAGAATTCATAATTCTATATTTTTGGAACTGTCATATGAACCAACAATTCTAGTTACGTTCTGATTTTATTCCAAATTTTATTTTATATTTTAAAAAATTAAAATATAACAATAAAATATATATTTTTATTATATTTCATTCATGTTTTAAATAACTGTGTAGATTTATAAGCAATTTTAAAATTTATATCAGATTCTATTAGAGTTTAGGTCAGATTTTGGTTCATTATTGAATTTTTTTTACCCACGATTCTAGTTTCGGTTTCACAATTCTTCATTGCTAAAAACCGACACTAGCCCATCAATCATGAATTTTTAAATATTAAAATCAAGAACAGATTGAAACTGGCCGTTCAAATTTAGTTCACCATTCAAATCTGGTGTAGTGCCGCCCTCCTCCACAAACCTTCCGAACCACGCCCGCCTCCTTCCCGAGCGATATTTCTCTTTTTCCATTTCCATCCTTATTGCGCCGCACTAGTTTGTCGAGACCACGATTATCTGGTCACTCGGGTGCGTGTTTAGCTAGTCAAAATCCAACTATCTTCTTGATAGCGCGGCCTTGACCATCGAGCATACATTTTTCCACGATAAGTGGAACATTACTTGATCCGCGTTGTGCTAACCTCACGGTTGCACATCACGGCACCAGTTCATCAATCATGATATTTTAAAAATTAAAATAAAGCCAATTTTAGTCCGGATAAAACCCGGTTTAGTCCATCCTTACCTATATTTTTTTAATGCCAAAACCAGCCTAGCACGACCGGGTCCAATTTTCCCGCGGGTAGGCTCCAGTTTTCCCCCTATCCTCTTCGTGAGAGAGTTCGCGCATAGTTTGCAATGGCGCCATTGAAATCGCTGGAGCGAGATTACCCAATATTGAACGCTGATTTTCAGAGCTTCTGCGCATCACATGTCATTTTCTCTGGTACGCTTCACTCTTCTTTCATCCGCATTTCATTCTATTCCTATCCCTTCTTGTTGCTGATGTGACTCTTCATTTTTTTTTACAGTTGAAGATTTCCTTTTACATGATATCTACGAGTTAGCTGCTTTTGCAGAGCAACTTCCGACATCGGAGAGATTGAAGCATGTATGTGTTTCCATTTCCGGTCGAAGCTTTTCTTGTAGTTATTCTTTTTCCATTTGACTCAAGATCCTTTTTGGGGGAATAGGGTATCACTCAATTGCTTTCAATCATAGATTCTCAGAATCAACCATGGATGAACGGAATGGAGCTGTTGGAAGACGCTGAACGAAATAAACATTTATTGTCCACTGGCTTCGAAGGGTATTTCACTACTTAATGTCTTAATTTGTTGAAATTTCAGTGACTTATTTTGAGACATTGTTTTTGTTCTTGTTTCTATGAACAAGGATTGATGCGCTACTATTTGGGGGATTACGCCAAGGGCAGTTAACCGAGCTTGTTGGCCCTTCATCTTCTGGTAAAACCCAAGTAAGTGTCATTTTGGTCAATCATTTGAGTGCAAGAGAGATCTCCAATTAAATCTGACGATGATATTTTTGCACACTGGCTGATATTCTTATTCATATCAAACTCAGGTTTGTCTAAAATCTGCTGCAAATGTTGCCATGAAGAACACATCAAATGTTTTTTATTTAGACACCGGGAACTCATTTTCTCCTCAACGGATATCTGAATTTGTTCACCAGATTTCTGATTCTGCTGTTGATAGGGTAAAACAAGCAAAGTTTTTTTTGGGACAGCTACACTTTCCTATATTCTTTACCATTCTTCTATATTTTGTTGCTAGGTTAAACAAGGAATGCTTGAACAAGTCATGAGCCGCATACTCTGCCACTCTGTTTTTGACATCTTTGAAGTGTTCAATGTGTTGAATCAGCTAGAGTGCAATTTGAGATCTCGGGTTTGTATCGAATATAATATATGCTTACTATACTAGCTTATGTTTAATGAATATGTGGAGATTCTATCAGAGTTCTGCAGATCTTCATCTGGAATTGTTGATTATCGATTCAATCTCCTCGTTAGTTACGCCAATCCTCGGAGGCGGCAGTTCACTGGGTATGTACCTTCTTGAACATAGATCCTCCATTTATCATTTAATAACGTGGGCATGTTCTATGCATTTTGAAAAAAAAATCTGGATTATGCTTAGATGGATAAATGCAGGACATGCTTTGATGATATCTGCCGGATATCTGCTGAAGAAACTAGCGCACGAGTATAATGTTGCAGTCTTGGTGAGCTTGGCTCTGCGTGAAACTTTTTTAATCTTATAATTTGCCATTTTCTTTTATTTTATATGAAGAATTCATCGAATTCCTGAATTTCGTTATTAGACTCGTGAATTTCGTAAATTATGAAAAAAAGTTCATTATAATTAAATTGCCATTTTCTGTTTAAATTGCTCACCCAGATGTCCTTTGAGTTAGACAATCATCTTAGTCTATTCCAAGAGCCAATGCTCTCTCTCTCTCTTGTTCATGATACTGTGATTTTTAATCTTATAATTTGTCATTTTCTTTTATTTTAAGGTAAATAACAATTTAGTTCACAAATTATGAAAGTTGTTACAACGTATATCTTGAACTTTAAAAATTGTCAATAAATATCTTAAACTTTATTATAATTGCAACAGACACATGTCATCTCGTTTTTTTTTCTAGTTTTATGATGTCGATCAATTTGATTAGTTATTTTCGTCAATTTAGTAAATTTTAACGACTTGTCGAGAAATAAAAAAGATTTAACCGCATAAAAAACATAAATTTTCATAAAGTTATAATTTTTTAATTTCTTTCATTACCGTTTTTAAAAAAAAATTATTAATTAAATAAATAAATATTGTTAAAATTAGTAGAAAAACATAATGATAAAGTGTTTGATGCAATTATAGTAAAGTTTAAGGTTCGAAAGTATTTGTTACAACTATCTTTATAGTTAAGAATATAATTGATATTTGCTTTTTATTTTATATCAAGGATTAATTAAACTCTTGAATTAGAACTCTTGATAAGCCATTTTTTTATCTGAACTGGTGAATGTGGATAAGGTAACAAATCATACAGTGGGTGGAGAAGGAGGTAAGTCGAAACCGGCCCTCGGAGAGAGTTGGAAAGGCGTTCCTCACGTAAGGCTACAGCTTACCCACGACCAAGGTGGCTCCATTTATAAAGCTTCAATAATAAAGCACACTTCTATGGTATGGCCTCTAGTTTCTTCTTGTTTCCCCTTACACATTTGTCAATGGAGGGGCGATCCTTGGTCATTTCCAAATTAGTGTAACTCTGAAGAAATCTCGTATATTCAGTTTTGAAAGAATTTTGTTGAAATTCTCCTACTCGTACAATAGTCGGTGACACTTCACTTGGCCTTTTTACCGGTCAGAATCCTCTACTGGTCAGAATATCTATATCCATAAAAAAAAAAAGACTAAGGATTTGAATTCCCATGTTGTGAAAGGATGAATATGTCTCCATGTTACTGTTTTTCGATCGAGGTATTTGACCAGTGGAAGATTCTGACAAGTATGAAAGTCGAGCGAAATGGGAGGTGGGGAGCTGTGACATTTTTCTTTCAATTTGTCTGCAATAATCTTCAGAGTAAAAGCGACAGAAGAGAGCACTTTTTGCATAATTGGCTTTCTGAATTTATCTTCAGCAATTGAAAATGATGATATACTTGAACAGCTTGAGGTTTATACTTACGTTAGCTTCTTTCTTTCTTTTCAAAGTCCCCAGGAAAGTCAGCAACATTCACAGTGTCGTGAAAGTTTTGTGAAGAGGAAAGATCAAAAGATGACTGTCGAATCAAATTGAGGTCAATCCTTAGAACTCTATGAGTATTGTTCTATATAAACTATTATTATCATAGAATTGCTCTTATTTTCACTAATCTGCATTAAAACACGGTCGCTCGATTGTTCGGAAAGCTTCGAGCCATTGTCAGTTGTCACCCAAATTTGACTCACGGTCTCGATCCGACCCATAGCTTTAAGGTCGGGTCAGTGACGAGAATATAAAGTTTTTTTTTATTTGGTTGGATTGAATATAATTTTTAGAGTATCTATTTTTGCGAGTTATTTTTAAGTTTTATTTTTTATTTTTTATTTTACTAGTGTTTATTTATAATATATTATATATTTGATATTTCTTTTAATATTTGTCTAGTAAATATATTTTTAAGAGAATATATATATTTAAAAAAAAATTAATTAAACTAACAAAAAATCGACTCAATTCATACTTTATTAAATTATCTCTTTCTCTCTCTTCTATCTGAACCCTGGCTCACTGATTCTCTCTCCACGAAAAAAACTGCGTACAAAACTCTACAGATTTCCATTGTTCTTCGAGGTTTCTGCATTCTCAAATGGGCTGTCTTGGTCTTTGTATTATCAAGCGACAATAGAGTTGAGAAGGCTCGCCGGAGCTCATATCAGGTTAAATCAGACGACCTCTATCGGTTTTCCGACGAGACAGAAATAGCTCCAATTCTGTGATTCGTTGTTCTTCCGGTTGATTATTAAATTTAATGAATAAAAAATAAGAAAAATTTATCTGTTTTTTTTATAGAAATTATGACTGACTTTGAGAAGGACAAACAGTCACTAAATTTAATATATAACTTATAAATTTTTATGCTCTAAATGTCTAGTTTTTATTGGTTCAAACTTCAAGTCTTTTTTAGAACTGCAGAAGACGTTACGATCGGTTTTGTAACGAAATATCAAAAAAATTATTATGAGAATTTTTAAAAATAAATAATTTAAAATTATTATTTAATTTAATTATGTCATTGATATTTGTGTACATGGACACATGAGGCACCGCAAAGAGAGAAAAAGTGCACGAAGTGAGATGCTCGCACGGGCATAGTTCAGTTGGCTCAGAGATGATAGATTGAGTACAAGAGCCTAGGTTCGACGTCTGTGCTGTCCTAGTGTGGGAGTTGTTACCTTCAATATCATGGTAACTCATTGGGATATCATGTAAAGATTTTTTATGTCTGGACCGCTGAATCACCGTAATTTAACCATATCACAAACTGTCAGACCAAATTGTGAGAGTCTTGGAGGCGAAGAATTTTGACTTTTGAGTACAAATGCATTAAGTGAGATGAGTATGGTGGGAAACAGGGGATGAAAATCAATAGCAGTCAAACAACGTGTAGTTTTCAAACTTGGGACCGTACGAATGCGTACTTGACAAAACTCAAAACCCTACCAAACATGGTCAAACATCTCCAAGAACACACAAATATCACGATTTCTCACTGGATCCCGGGCAAAACCGGCTCGTGCATGTTAGTAAAACCAAACCGGACAAAACAAAAAATGGTGAAATTGCTTTAGCCAGTTCAAAATCGAGGTTCATATTAACATTAGTTCCCAAATGGTTTTCAGAAATACCAATTTCAGATCTAATTTTACGAATCTAGAAGTGCGGTGCATGATTTTAGGGGTGGATACAAGTTGGTTCGGCTCGGTTTATCTTAAAATAAAATCGAAATCGAAACTCACAGTTCTGAATTTTTTGAACCGACACCGATTCTATTCTAATTTTAACCTGGTTTTATTTCATATTTAAAAAAATAAAATATAACAATAAAATATATTTTTTATTATATGCTAGTCAGATTTTAAGTAATTAGGCAGATTTATAATCTATTTTAAGAGTTATATCAGATTTTATTAGAATTTGGGTCAAATTTTATTAGATTTTAAAACTCTTTTGACCTACGATTATGATTCTGGTTTCATATTTTTTTTACTCCTAAAAACCGACATCATCCCTACGTGAATTTAGTTTGAGAATAGATCGAGACCGTTCATGTTTAATCTTATCATGACGTAATCATGACGTGGTCATATAATGATAGGTATTATTCGCGTGTTTTTAATTAATTATCCATTGACTACAGATAAGTTCAAAATAAAAACCACTAATTATTCTCTTAATGATCTTCGTTGCATGGAGCAGTGAAGAGTACGTAATTTAGGCAGAAGTTGGCGAGCGCGTGACGCACGTCCCACTCTTCTTCGGAGTTCTCCACAAAACCTGTCCTGCCACGTTCTGCTTCGCTAACAGAATGCCACGTCAAATGAGTTGACTGGTCAAAGAGCCTTTCCATGAGTTCCACTCGGCTCGCAAGCAACGACTCTCCAGCAGCTATGCACTGCTACGCGGTGACAGGACAAAAGTCCCCTTGGATTGTATTTTATTTACGGTTTATGCCATCGTTTCCACGTTGTTCTCCAAGAACGAAATGGCAAGTGAGTCATTTCACTATCCTCCTGAATCTTTATATAAACTCCTTCGATGCCAGTCTTTTGCTTACATTCCCACTTTCCTGCAAGAGTTCAACTCTTCCGCAACTTCCAGTACAGAAGAAAGGTTAGAGATGAAGAGGGCAAGAGAAGAAGATCCCGTTGAAGCTACAGACATGGCGATTTGCATGGAATCACTGTCAACGGTAGGCGAATCCGACAAGACGTTTAGGAACAAAAACAACCGGGCATTTGCGTGCAAAACGTGTAACAGAGAGTTCTCTTCATTCCAGGCCCTCGGCGGCCACCGGGCCAGCCATAAGAAGCCACATCCGATCGCCGGGGAGGTTTTGAACCAGCCAAGTTCGCCGTCGAGGCCCAGGACTCACGAGTGCTCCGTCTGTGGACTGGAGTTCGCCATTGGACAGGCGCTCGGCGGCCACATGAGCAGGCACAGAGCTTCGCAGAAATCAGGGGGACGGAAAAGGGTATTCAGATTGGATCTGAATTTGACGCCGAGGGAGAATGATTTGAGGTTGCAACTGGTGTCTCCCATGGTGGATTGTTTTATATAACCATTAGTTGAAAATTGATACGGATTCTCCCGGCTGTGGATTGAAGAGATGTGATTGTATTGTTCTCATTATATTCATGGCTTTATTTTCAAGTTCATACATTTTGTTAGTTTTAGGAATATCCAAATCAAATCCAATCATTCATATGTATCCACAGCCATTTCCTATATCCAAGCAAGTTCTTCGTATTTTACAGTTTCGATCTCTTGTCCCTAATTGTGTAAATTTCTCGCTTGGAATTTTCATTCATGGCTCCCAAGGCAGAGAAGAAGTCAGCAGAGGAGAGATTAGAGAACACATCATGTATTAGAGATGAATAAAACATATTAGAAATGGCTTGTGAATAAGAAAAGACAACCTCAAAACAACGAAAATTGTAATGGCTGTGCGAGCAGTACTGAAAAATATGTTCACCTCTGTAATGAAGAAACAGAGTGGAGACTGAGCTGACGTCGAGAATCACATTCGCGTTCAAAGAGGGATAAAATTTCTCAGCCTTCCTCCGGTCCATGTTTGGGTCTTCATCTTATGGAGCATTTGCACTGCATCTTCGCCTCCGAGCACCATACTAACTCCAGTGGCTTCTCTTTCCTGAATTTCATGACGGGAAAGAGAGAAAGACAGGAAACAACAACCAAAACAAAACTCAAGAAAACGAGCACAGAAATTTGAGATGCTTAAGCAAGTTAATCCTGAAATCGGATCTTAGGCACAGAGATGGGTATCGTGCAATTTCATCAAAAAAAGATATTTTAGAGAAGTTTGTACACGAGTACTCAAGACTCCTGCAAGCCCTGTGTTGCCCGGTGAAATGGCCAAGCACGCTACCAATGGGACCTAAAGCTTTCACCAAATTAACCAGCGATTGAAATGCAGATTTATCCAGAAACTTTTGGTACAATTTCACAAATGTTTCATAATGATTACACGCGGTAATCAAATAGACAGATTGAACTTGAAGCACTAAAATCTAACTCGTGAACAAAGACAACATAGAAACGAAGTAAATCGAAAATCGTTCAAGGAAGGTAGAAAAAACCCTAGCCGCCGAATCCATAGAGGGTCCTTCCCTGTCTTTTCAAGGCATAAACAACATCCATGGCCGTCACCGTCTTTCTCCTAGCATGCTCTGTATAAGTTACAGCGTCGCGAATCACATTTTCCAAGAAGATCTTCAAAACTCCCCTAGTTTCCTCGTAGATCAAGCCACTGATACGCTTCACACCACCCCTACGAGCGAGACGACGAATGGCCGGCTTCGTAATGCCCTGGATATTATCTCTGAGCACCTTCCTATGGCGCTTGGCTCCGCCCTTTCCCAGACCCTTCCCGCCCTTTCCTCTCCCGGACATGGTTATAATATACACAATTCGAAATCGACGAGAGCACCGGGGTAGCCTGAGTATAAGCCAGCGATGCCTAAACTTTCGTATTTATAGACGCCTCCGTCTTGAAAATATTGAGTTGAAGGTGGGCGCGCGCGTTTATCTGTGAATCGTTAGATTAAACGTTAATCGACGGATAACACAATTCATCCATGTAGCATCTAAGCAATATCTTTTAACCGTCCATAAGCTTCGAATCGACGCTTCATATGCTTCTTACTACTTGAATCTAGATTTGTGTTTGTTTTGGCGGTCCTGTCCAGGGCTGGCAATTGGATTGGTCAACCCGTGAATCGACCCGAACCTAAAGATTGAATCGATTATCAAATGATTATTTTTTGTTAAAACACGAAGAAAACTGACATATAATTAACCGAATTTATGTGGGTCGGTTTTCAGTTAATTTTACTAAAACCCGACCCACCCGTTTTTCGAAAAAATGTTATTTGTTTACTCAAAGTTTTATAAAATAAACTTTTGAAATCCTAGAATAAATCACAAGAAAAGACAACACAAACACTAGTTATTTCGGTTTAGTTTCACCATGGTTTTGAATCTGGCCGTACACTTCTAATTTACTCAAGTATTGAGTCTAATAATTTAATCGAGAATCAACTGGTTTTCATTGTTCAATTTTAATTTTATAAAAACTGAAATAATAAAATTATAAATTTATCTAAAGGTATTTTGGTTTGGTTGCGAAACTTTTTATTAGGTTCTTAGGCAGTTCAAGTTTGTCGGGTTTTAACCGGGATTGAGTCGGACTAACAAGATTTAAATTGATTATATTTATTACGTGATTTGCTTAGGGTTTCACTGTTTTTGATTTTCAAAACTGTGACCAAACATGAAACCGATCCAAAGAGGCTCGATCTACATAGCTCAGTTTAAACATAAGGTTTAGTCGATGTAATAATTTTTCATTTGAGCTCTTAAAATGTATATGAATAATTTTGTTGTTATAAAACACAACTCTCTAATTAATTCAAATTACATACTATGGATATGTATAGAGTGAGTGACTTGCGAAACCCGACACAACCCGCTCCAAACTCACTTCAAACCCGCTCTAAACCCGCAGTCCAACCCGAGGCCCAACCCGAATAAAAAATCGAATCTTAACTGAACTCAACCCGTCGGATATGGGTCGGATATCAAATAATTAGTTTTATTTATTTTTATATGTCTATTAATTTAATTAATATTTTTTTAAAAATTAATGTTATTTAATGCCATTAATTTATCACGGCCATCTGTTTTAATAAGTGAGTTTTATAAAATAAAATCAAAATTGAATGTTAAATCTAAAATTAATCCGATTATATATTAAATTTAAATTAAATTCGATCTAAAATTTTAAATTAATTTTAATTGGAATTCACATTAATTTTTTTTAATTAAAAAAGCTACTGAAAAAACGGTAAGCTCACTCTAAGAAAGCACAAGCTCATTTGCTCCAAGGTGCTGTCTAAGGCAAACCCGAACTTCATGTTCCTCCGGTCCCACACGGTGCTTCGGAACGATGATCTCAAGCCCGGTCCCCATTTCATCCCTGTATGCTTCTAGCTTGGCATCATCCGGAATCCTTGCCGGCAAAGGAATTTNAAAATTGAATGTTAAATCTAAACTTAATCCGATTGTATATTAAATTTAAATTAAATTCAATTTCAAATTAATTTTAATTGGAATTCACATTAATTTTTTTAATTAAAAAAGCTACTGAAAAAACGGTAAGCTCACTCTAAGAAAGCACAAGCTCATTTGCTCCAAGGTGCTGTCTAAGGCAAACCCGAACTTCATGTTCCTCCGGTCCCACACGGTGCTTCGGAACGATGATCTCAAGCCCGGTCCCCATTTCATCCCTGTATGCTTCTAGCTTGGCATCATCCGGAATCCTCGCCGGCAAAGGAATTTCTCTGATGAATTCTCCCGGAGGACAGTGCTCCGGCAATGGATCGGTGAGTTTGAAGGTCCTATCATTTCTTTTGATAAACGGAAAACACCCGGTGCTGACTGTCGATATTTTCACGACTCCATTGGCGAGATTGTTCCACCATGAAACTTTAACCTTAGAAAGATCGGCGAAAGGCAAGCTTACGATTATTAAGTATCCTTCATCGTCTTCGTAGATAGTTTTGGCGGCAGTAACAGGGCCATAAACATTCCTCATTACCCCACTGAAATCGATCGCCCATGGAGGCTCGATAGGGTGGATTTCCATTTCATGAACTCGATCGTTGTGTTGATTTATCAACAAAAAGCAGTCTTCCTCGTTGCCGTGGAGAAACGAATCCTTCTTTCTCTTATTGCAAATATTCGATAGATCAATGACTCCTACATTGACATGATTTGCCGGTCTGGTCGATAAGTTCAGACTAAACCCGTTTAGCAATTTTCTCTGGAGTGGATTTGAGTTCATCTTCAATGATGGGAGCGATCGGTCGAGCTCGAATTCTGTGCTCGGAAGATTTCTCCATAGACAATATTCACTTGCTTCCGGAGGAACAGAAAAGTTAAGATCCTTCCCGGTCAGTTCGATCCACCTTTTCTGTTCTTCTTCGTCGAGTTCGTTGAGATTAGGCAAAGGAACGTGTTCAATCCCATGAACACATTGAGGATTCGAGAGACCCCTATAATGCTTCCTCTGCATTCGGTGGGACCTTACGAAACCCTTATCCACACTAAAGGGGAAGGGCCTTTCGCCCTGCCGAGAATGGCCATTCATGTAACTCCTGAGCTGCATCTTCCCCAATGCATTTTCGGGTCGTTCTTTAAACACCCACATGTACATATTTTCCATATCGTGTTGAACCAAAAACACCTCTAGATCTAAATCAGACTTATCAAATCCAGATACTCCATTACTATTTCGGATTATCTTGCACTTTGATTTCTCATTCACCACAGGCTTGAAATAATAACTGAAGAAAACCCAAGCTCCCCACACGCTGTCCAATCTTTTGGTGCATTTTCTGCCAGTTTTCGGAAGATTGAGAAGAGTTTCGGATATGGTAACTTGCGGTCCGAGCCCGACGTCCAACGTATCGAAAGGATCTGAAATCCATGGCTGTGGAGGAGGACTACGCTCGGCAGATAGAGGGAGATTGATGTCGGGTGGGCGAGACAGAATGATCGGTGGCAGTCCCCTGTCAAAATCTTCATGAGAAATTGAGCTTGAATCCATAGATAATAGCGTGGATGGGTGGTGATTCTCCATGGATAAGCTTGTCAGCAAGTCTTCCCCCATTTTCACCTCTCTCACAGTTCTTAATTCTCCTTATTTGGAAAGGGGAAAAAACCCTCCAAAGTTCAGACGATACACGCCATGAAACCTGCGCAGCTCGAACAAATCTACTCAATCACAACAACCATAGCCCCATCGCAGTCCACACAACCACGCCCAAAGAAAATTAATCAGTCCAGACGAGAATCAACAAGTAATACTTTGTTTCCCCAAATAGCACTCTGAGAACAAACCCTAGATTCACGAAAATAAAAAAAATTGGGAAACTGGAAGGCGCTAAAAACGAAAACCAGGCAAGAAAATCAAGAAACTACGAACTGCACAGGAACTCGAACGCGAAGAAAGAGAGAAAGAAAGCAAAAAAGAAAGAAAGGATCTCGAAGACTTTTTACCTTTAGAGAATGGTCTTAGAATCCCCAACAGAAAACATACATCCTCCCGCGCCACATCTCTCTCTCTCTCTCTCTCGCAACCAGTTCGAAGAAAAAGAACGATGCTGTCGCAGAGAAGACCGTCTAAATTGACGGAGCCATGGCATTAACGGACGTTAACTATTGAACGGCCGGTTCTCCAGCGTCGTTGACGTCTTTATTCCCAAGCGGTGATGGCTCGCTGTGACGGTTTACAGCGCTTCCCAATCGAATCCCGTATTGGAGCTTCCAAACATCAAAAGCCCAAAAGCCCAAATGAAGCCCTTTTCATGACTAAGCGCTTCTTCCTTTTATTTTTTTATTTAATTTATTTTAAATCTAGTGATTACCATCCTTGTACCCAAAATGTGAAATCCATCGTCCTCAGGACCCCCACACTCTGGCCCGATAGTTTGTGAGAGAGTTAAATCACCGTGACTCAGCGGCCTAGAAATATGAGACATTTACCTGATATCCCAAGGAGCTACTCCAACATTGGGGGTAACAACTCTCACACTAGGACAACGCAGACGTCGAACTTAGGCTTTTGTACTCAATCTATCATTTTTGAGCTAACTAAACTATGTTAGTGCAGACAGATGATTACCTTCCTTTATTCGAATGAAGTGTAACCATATACTCATCATTATAGCATCACCATTTGCATGTTACGTCAGATGAGCATTTGATTATGTTCATAAAACAAAAGTCTTTACCAGATCACAACATTCACCTAGATCGACTCGTCTCGAAGGCAGGTCTTCTATTCAAATCGAGAGGGTGACCTGGGTAGTCGGATCTTAGAGTCGGATGTTAAAAGAATGCATATTTTTAATAAATTATTTTATTATTTAAAATAAAAAATTATTAAAAAAATCGTACAATGTTAAAATATTTTGAATATTCTCAGATTATTGTTTTAAATCTTTGTAAATGAGTATTAAAAATTTCAAGTCAATCCAATTACATTTAATTAGTCAAAATTTCAAGTCAATCTAATATCAACGCTTATGTTTTTTCATATCAGATTTAAATAATAAATATAAAACAGACAATTAAGCTTCCTTGATCTGATGCACAGGAGGAGATAATTCAAACATTAGAAGACGAATTGATTTGCAGAGACGAAAGAATATGTATTTGTTCTTAAAAGAATCGAAGATAAAAAGAATATAATTTTATCTGTAGATCAAGATATCTTCAAGCCGGAGATCCGATTTCAGTTCTCCATACGAAGAGAACTGGAAATCGACAAACTGGGCAATGAGGGTTGTTCTTCAGCCATGGATTTATGCACTCCTCGTGAAAACTATGGCCGCAACCGCGAAGCATCTTACAGAAATCTCCGGCCGTGAACGCCTCCATGCAAACACAACAGTCGCTGGTTTTTCCCGCCGATTCTTCTCCGGCGAACTCGAATGTTTTCAAATCTTTTTCAACCACGACCGGCCGTCGTTGCGGCGCCGCGAATGAAGGCGGCAGTCCGGCTTCTAAGTCCTGGAGACGGTTTAGACGCGAGTTTCGACGCCGGAATATTGATCGGCAAAGTGGATAGCAGCAGGAGTAGAGGATGAAGAGAAGTAAACTGAACCAGAAGAGAACAAGCACGTAGACGAGAGAGCGCTCGGGCGGCGGAGGGGCCGGCCATGGAGGAGTTGCTTCTGAGGGTGCCAGGGAAGGGAACGGAGACAGGTGGGAAGCCATGGCTGACGAAATTTGAAGCAGAGATAGGGAAAAAGCTCTACCAAGACGAAGTAAATATATGAGCTTTAAGAATTTCACGTCAAAGAACTTCAAAATACATGAACAAATCTATTAGAGATAGATATCTCCTTGAAAACCTCGTGCGTTTAGATTTTCTAATTTTGAAATATATCCAAAATTCCGGTCTACCCGGAC
>QAOC01003720.1:0-32078 GCA_003255005.1 Begonia fuchsioides
TGCTTTTCTTGGTATGCTGTAATCTGATGTTGCAGCACTTCTCCAGCATTGAAAACATATTCATATTTTTCTTCTTCCTCCATACTTTCTTCCACTTCATTAATTTTTACTGCCTTGATCTCAATATACTCTGGCTCTTCATTCAAATCTATCATTTCCTCCACTTGTCTCTCCTCATGTAACATACTCGATGTGTAATTTTTGTCTCCATCTCTGACAAGATGATGTTACACGAGTTCTATTGTTCAGTGCATAAATAATTTGTTCAAGCTGATTTTCGAGAATTCTTTGTGAAGCAATTTGGTCTTCCATCATTGTTGTCAAACTTTGAAGAAGAGCATCATTTTTTGTTGTAGGTACTTGCATATGTTGCTCCAAAGATGGTGGTTGTTCAGACTTGAACTGATTATTTTGTGGAGGTAAAGCAGCTTGTGAGAAACCTTGTGAATGCTCCAAAAATCCATACTCAAAATTATTTTGTTGTGATTGCCACTGATAATAAGGAATTTGCCAACTTATATCGTAAGAATTGTTGTTCTGAATATAACCTGTGTAATTCATAGCCTCGGGATTTGATGGACAATATTCAAAACTATGTCCTTCACCACAAAAAGCGCACGAAACACTAAGAACATGTTGATGTTGAGGCTGTTGTTGTTGCTTTTGCTGAATATTTGACAAGTTCATCAGGTGGTGAGTTGTATGTATTGGAAATCCAAAGTTTGAGTTTTGTGGCTGTTGAGTCCATTCATCATCGGCAATGTGGTTCTGTTTCCAAGGTGGGTCAAATGAGTTATTTTTATTGTTACCCACATAGTTTGCTGACATAGAATTCGAAGGACATTGATTGAAAAAATGTCCTTCTCCGCAAAGTACACAAGACAAGTTTATTACTTGATGTTGTGGTATCGCTTGTGGCAGACTGAAATTATTTAATGTGTCCGTGAGAATTCTCATTTGTGTGTTCAGTGCTGTCATTGGATCGACATCCAACACTCCTTCTACTCTTTGAGGTGGTGATGATGTTCCCGTCGACCATTGATAGGTGTTTGAAGCCATGTTTTCCAAGAGTTGATATGCCTCCGTATATGTTTTAGACAAGGGCGCCCCACTCGCCGAAGCATCCAATATTACTTGCGATTGACCACTCAATCGAAAATAGAATGTCTCCATTTGTGCCCACAGTGATACGCCAAGATTCGGACATTGCCTTAATAAATCCTTGAATCTCTCCCATGCTTCATACAATGATTCACTGTGCTGTTGACTGAAATTCATAATTTCTTCTCGCATTTTAGCATTCTTTGCCGGCGGGAAGTACTTGATTAAAAATTTTCCGGCTAAATCTTCCCATGAGTTTATCGAGTTTGCCGGCAATGAATTTAACAATAATCTTGCTCTATCAATCAATGAATATGGGAACAACTTCATTTTAAGGATTTCTCTTTGTGCTGCAGCATCTTCAAATGTATGACAGAGCTGAATAAAATCTCTAATATGAGAGTTCGGATCTTCTGATGCTGTGCCGCTGAACTGACCCATGTGTTGCAGCATCTGAAACATTATCGGCTTCACTTCACAACTTACTGTATTCATTTTCGCGTGTGCTATGCCAGAGTTTTATCTTTCCAAATTTCCATTGCTTTACATGAACTACATCCTGAAACAGAAAATAGAAAACTGTTCCGCAATATATATTTCTTTTTTTTTTTAAGAACTATTTCACAAAAATTCAGAAAATTTAAATTCTGTTATCCCCGGCAACGGCGCCAAAAACTTGTTGGGTGCGAATGTGTCGTTAAAAACCGCAAGTGCACAGTCAAGTAATATAAAAGATTATCGATCCCACGAGGATAATGAAATCTAATGTTTTCCGAATACGATGTAAAATAGTTAATTAAACATGGATAAAAGAGTTTGATGGTTTTCTGGATAATAATCTAAGTAAATGTAATTAAAATAAATAAGGAAAGATAGTCAAACTTCAGTAAAAATAAAGGTTCATTCGGGTTTCTCCATTTATTCATTCACGGCTGTAGCCTGTGCTGCAGCGCCGTCTGTAGCACGGTTTGACGGAAAGGAATTCAAATTAATCGATGGCTGGCGTCGCCTACCGATTCGGTTCTTCTCTCACCTTCTTCCAATCTTATGGCAAGAACAATGAGATCCAAACGCTTAAATTACAGATCCTAATAATTTACCCTCAAGCTATCGTTTAAGTTAAACAAAAACAATTTTGTTAAAATTCAAAACAAATATTAACAACCCGAGTAATTTAACCAATTTCTATGTGATTTCTAATGGCGTTTTAGATCTCACTAATTTCGTTATAACTGTGGCGTCCAGATTATACACGATAAAAAATTAAGATCTAGTTAAACTAATCAAATGGCTAAAAACCGAGAAATCGTAAATGAATACTTCCCAAATCCAACCTAATAAAAACTTAGCTCATGTTTGAATTAAAAACAACGAAAAGATGTTTCATAAACATAATTACAGCACTCTAAAAGATATAAAAGGATTCACCTTCGCTTTCTCCAAAACCCTAGTGGCGTCCCGCAAGTTCTTGAATCGGCTCCGGTTATCCATTTCAATTTGCACGGTGTGACTGCGTTTCTTCTGTATTTCGTCTATCTCCCTCTCTCCCCTCTCTCCTCTGAATTCGTGCTCCTCTCTTTAAAATCGTGGCAGCAATCTTCTCTTTCCAAAACAGAATTTGGAATCCCTTGCTTTGTGGAGTTTTAACTAAATTCAGGATCCCTTGATTTGTGGAGATTTTCTTCTCTCTCCAATCCGCCAATTTCGCCATTTAAATATCTCAAATCTTATCTCTTTTCTCTTCATTGCTTTCCATCTTTATCCAGCATAATCCCTGCAAAATAGGTAACCAATCGGGCAGATAAAAATAATCTCGGAATTACCAAAATTAACATAATTTCTTTGCTGCCCGCTGATTTTGTGTTGTAGCGTGAGCTGCAGCACCAAATACAGCTTCCAGCATAAAATCTATCAATTCATTACTCAAAGTCTAACAATTTTCATAACTTTAATAGACATAATTAAGTCTTTTTCAAGACTTAACAACGGTGAACAATTCAACTTATTCAGAACCGCAGAAGACATAAACGAATGTGTGGCACCAGAATCAAACAAAGCATATGTAGGCACACCGTTAATTGAAAGGGTACCTGACACCACTGCGGGTTGAGCCACGTCCTTTGGCTCGATCATGGTGAATACTCTTGGTTTGGCTTTAGTCACTCTTTCTGCATTTTGAGGGCAGTCCCTTATTATGTGTCCGAGTTCCTTGCATTTGAAACAGCACCGAGTGCCAGCCATGCATTCTCCGAAGTGCCTCTTTCAACACTTTGAGCATAGTTCACTTTCAGAAAAACTCTGAACCCGCTTCTCTTTCTCCGCCTCCTGTACATTCTCACTTGGCCTCTTAACCCCCTTGGGGAGTTGTCAACCTTTACCTTGTTGTTGGTTCGGGTTAAGAAACCTTTTTTTGAGAGTCCCGATACTGTTGGAACTTCATTTCAACTTCCTCAATTGCCAGTGCCTTAGCTACTACATAGGTATAACTTGTGTCCTCTGATTCCGCTATTCTAACCCCACGGTAAATTTCCATCTTTAAGCCCTGCGTAAACTGATGAACTTTTAGCTCGTCACTGGCTACTAGGTGCGGGGCAAATCGTGATAAGGCTTCAAATTGTCTTATGTACTCCCCAATTGTCCCTGTCTGTCGTAGTTTGGCAAACTACACCATCTTCGTTGTTCGCACTCCACGGCTAAAATACTTGTTATTGAACACATCTTTAAACTCGGTCCATGTCATATTCTTTATGTCCCTGCAGACCTTAACAGTGTCCCACCAAAATCGAGCATCACTCTCCAGCAGAAATGCCGCATATGTTACCCTTTTCTTATCTTCGATCTTGGCATATTCTAGTAAATCTTCCATTTTCCATATCCACTCTTCAGCATGTGTTGGATCAGCTGATTGTCCATTAAAATTTGGTGGGTGAAGGCGGTTGAACCTCTCCCAGCTAAACTCACTTTGGTTGCATTGCCTTTCGTTACTCTGAGCATCCCTTTCTCTGTATTGAAATCGGCGTCCAACTAGATGTACCAATTTATCGATTGAGCTTTCATTCTCTCTACTAGTCCCTTTGCTTGTTGACCTTGCTATCCTCGGCATTTTTCAACTACTCCTAACGTTTTATAATAACGCATGTAAACAAAAAAAATCAATCAATTCATAACAAACATACTTACGGTGGGTGAGGGATGTCCGTGCACATGCTTGCATTGTTAAGTAGTCTACAAAATTATTTTTAAAACCCGGTAGGCTCTTATACCATAACTGTAACATCCCATTTTTTTTTATTTAAAAAAAACACTGAAAAGTCCTGGTAAAATTGTTTTCTTTCCCTTGAAATCTTTAATCTGTATAAATCATTTTCTTGAAAGCACAGCGGAAGTCATTAAGTAAACAGCAAACTCTTTGTTACCATAATTGAAAACGCATTTCCAAAACGTACTTATTCGTACATAGGGTTAGTTTACATATGTAATTAACCTTTCACAAAACACATCTTAAAACATAGTACTTTCAGTACTTTCAAAATACATCAAAACTTCTTTCTTTCGTTCATTCCCACGGGTCTTCGCTTAACAGTGCATGCACGGCCCGAGCAAGCCTCCTCCACAACATCGCATCATGTGGTGAAAACTAAGTTCTTCACCTTTGTTTTCATCACCTACATCACAAAGCTTATTCTAATGAGCTTAAGGCTCAGTAAGAAATCGCATAAAGTGACATGCGTAACATGAGCGTGGTTTTGTAAAACATGCATATTCATTTTATTCTTTATTGTGTTATTCTTGCTTATGGATCCAGCTTTCCACCTCGTGGTTCTACCAGTCATTTACTTGTTCGGCTTTCCACCTCATGGTTCTACTTGGTCCTCGTGACCGAGCTTTCCACCTCGTGGTTCTACCTCGTTCATTCGTTACGTGCATTCATGCATAGAACTTTGAGGATTTTCAGAACGAGAGTTAGCACCAACGGGTTCCTCCCATCCCACCCTCGCCATTCGGTTGGGTGACGTTTGAAAACATGCATGAAAAATATTTTCGTTCTTTTCGTAAGACATGATGCATGAAAATGGCATACGTGCATAACATGACATTCATAACATAAACATAAAGCATCTCCGAATCAATATAAACAAACGTCTCCAAATGAAGATAATTCTTAAGTATACTTAATATAAACTTACTTCATTACTTTACTTAAACCTAGCTACCATCAAATAATGTCAAACAAACATCAATCAAACCCAAACACTTGGGCCGGTGCACGGCGTGATACACCTCAAACAGAGTATTCTTATTCTACTTATTCATAATCTTAACCAATTCACATTCACTTTTGTTTGTTTCTAATTATACAACCTTAATCCTACTCTTTGTGATGTAGTCCCCGAAGGGCCAAAGACATGCAAGATTCACTTACTTGAATTCCAAGCTGCAAAATACTCCTTATTTCCTTCACTTTCTTTACTTGATTCCAAACAACCTTAACATCACAAATATGTTTACATTAGAATTTCCTGAATTTATCCTATTTTTCTCCCAACTTACAACAGCCATAACTTAAGTTATCAAACTCCAATTCTTATGAATAAGCAACCAAAATCACTCTTAAGGTGTCTAATATAATTCATTAGAAGACTCTAAATTCAATTTCGTAGTCAACAATCATATAAAATCCGTAACTTTAAAATCAGACGTATTAATCCTGCTTTTGTATGGACATGGTAACACCTTATTTTTCATGCCATTTCCATTAATCGAAACCATGCTCGAACTCTTAGAACTTCAATATTTGGTATATAAGAACACTTAAATCAACCAATATCATACCTTAGCCCCAACTTCGTGCTCCTCTTTCTTGTTATTTAAACTCATAAAATGCACTCGAATTGTACCTATCACACTAAACTTTCAACTTCAGCTTCAACCTTATGTTTTCCTTCATACGAAACTTGAGAGAATTTAGGGATAATAAGTGAGAATTTCGTGCATCCAATGTCAGCTAAAGGTGAAGAGGTAAATATGAGGTGAAGAGGCAAGCATGAGGTGGAGAGGCAAGCACGAGGTGGAGAGGCAAGCAGAAGGTGGAGAGGCAAGCACGAGGTGGAGAGGCAAGCTGATATGCCCGGTATTCACCAACAACCGAAGGGGGCAATTACTCGGAGACGTGCAAGATATTTTTCTAACTTGTTTATTGATTTTTCAGGTACTTCTTTCCCTTCCATTGTTTGTTTTGATGCTCCTTCACACCTGGATCAAAAACTCCCCAAACATTGCTTACAATGGGAGTTTGGAGTAGAACAAACCGACGGCCGAGAACACCAATTGATGTCAAAACCAAACCCGGCACCATGCATGGAGAAAACCGATTATCCAACGCCAATCTTAAAAGAAGAAGCCTTCCAAGAAGTTCCTGAATCATCAAGAAAAAAGATCAATTTCGAACGAGGAGCATGAAGAAAGTCTCGGGTTTATAAATTTCTTGCTTTTTTTTTTTTGAAAACCCAATTGTATTTTGCCTTGCATGGTTTACGTGAAAACCATGCAAGAATGTGTTGTTTTTTTTTCTTTGATGTTTGCTGTTTTGTGTAGTGGCTGCAAGTGGGAGGTTAAGTTGTATTAGGATGGGTTGCAGCCACGTTTTTGCTGCCCATGCCTCTCTTTTGGTGGAGATGTCTTTGTGGCCCCCACTTGCCATCCCTCTTTTGATGATTTGCTTAGGTTTGTAGGAGGCCATTATGCAACCCTTTGTAGCTCGTGGAAAGGGGGGATTTTAACCTCCCTTTCTCAGCATTTTGCAAGATAGAAAAGTATTGGAAAATTTGCAGAAGCTTTGAAGCTCTCAAACCCTCTTTTCTCACGGCTTCAAGGGATTTTGGTGAGTAATATCCAATCTTCTTTGTTTGTCTTGGTGTTGGTGATTAGCTAGGATCACTAAACCTTATTCCAACCTCCTTCCTCACTTGTTTAGGAACAAAAGCGAGCTTGGAAATCCCATAGCCTTCCTCCATTTGTTGTTTGCATTTGTGTTTGTCTTTGGTGTTGGTTGCTGTTTTTGGTGCTTACCCGAGTGAATTTGTGCAACAAAAGTCCAATTCGTGCCATTTCTGTTTTCCGTGAACAAAAGTCCCCAATTTTATGGCTGTGAGTTCCTCTTTCATGGCTTGAAATAACTGTTCTTTACGTTTAGCCACAGCCCCTCCCCATCAAGAGTTATGCATGCTTTTTCCACTGCCTTCTACCCGAACTTCTGAAATCGGGCAGTTCTGTCCATCAATTTTCTATCCTGCATATCTTCCAATCTACCCGTGATTTTTCCCTCAAACCACTTGCAATTTCTTCCTACTTCGTTGAAGTTAAGTTCTGCCAATTTCCACCCTCCCAGACTCCCTGCATTGGAAGTTGTACAGAAGTCTCCCCAACACCCCTACACTGTTTCTTTCAGCTTTGTCTGTTTGTGCACCCAAAATTGCCTCCGTATATTTTATTGATCCGCATGTGTTTTTAAGCTGTAATTTTGGTCAAACTTAGTCCACTCTCAAAGGTTTAAGTCCTCCAATTTATAGCTAAAGCCCCTGTATGTATTTGGAGTTCTCCTTACTCCAATCCCTTGTTGCTGCCTACCTTTCTTTCTCTTGGCAGATTGTTGCCATCTCCTCTCTTCCCGACACCTCCGCATCTTCGAGCGTGTCACAAGCAGAAGGTGGGGAGGCAAGCATGAGGTGGGGAGGCAAGTAGGAGGTGGAGAGGCAAGCATGAGGTGGAGAGATAAGCATGAGGTGGAGACAAGCATGAGGTGGCTTCACCAAATTTTCTTCTCCAACACTTAACTCACTTTGTCCCATACTCTAACCTTATTTCCAATTTCCTAAAGCATTTCTTTCAAAGGCATATTTTAACACGCTACCATCAATACTTCGTGATGCACTTATCAAGATTTAGCAACGAAATTTAAATTTGTAATAACTAAGGTGCTTAAATGGCTCGGGTGTTACACATTACCACCGCAATTGAGGAAATGTTTCAGAGAGATTCTACTATAGTCGAGCAAATCATGTGATGTGCTCGGGAACCAACAACCACCAAAGGGGGCGACAACCCGGAGCCGAGCAAGACAACTAGCTAACATGTTTGTTGATTTTGAAGGTTTCACTTTTTCTTCCTTGGATCTCTTAGGAGCTCCCTCACATTATGATCAAGAACTCCCCAAGCATTGCTTACAATGGGAGTATAAAGAATAGGAGAAGTTGTCCGAGTTACAAGATTCTCCTTGCCGAAGCCTCCCACCCGAACCGTGACCACATTCGGCTCCATGCATTAAGATGGCCGAATGCCCCATCACCATTATGGGAGAGTAGTTCCTGCAAGAAGAGTCCATAAGGAGTGCTGAATATTTGTATATGTATTTGGGGTTATAAATCTTTTAAGTAGGGAAGTATGTTTTGTTGTAATCAAATTGGTTCGGTTTGAACCAATTTTGTTGGGGATTTTGGTTCGGTTTGGACCAACCCAAGCCCTTTTTGATGGAACTTAGGTCCAACCCTAAGTTTCTATTTTTCCCTCCTTTTTTGATATGCTTGGGACGTGGCTTTAGTTGAAAGTTCCATGTGGTTGGATAGGAGGCTTGGTGGGACCCAATTCTCACCTAACTCCTACTCTAGTCACTCATTGGTCCCTAATTTAGGTTTATTTTTTTTTTTTACTTTTGTGTAATTTGGAGGGTGTATGAAACCCTCTTCCACGTTGAATGAAAGGCAGAAAAGATATTGGTAAATTGAAGAAGCTTTGAAGCTCTCAAGCCCTTCCTTTTCTCACGGCATTTGGGAATCTAGGTGAGTAACATCCTTGATTCTTGTTTGTCTTGGTGTTGGTGATTAGCTAGGATCACTAAACCTTATTCCAACCTCCTTCCTCACTTGTTTAGGAACAAAAGCGAGCTTGGAAATCCCATAGCCTTCCTCCATTTGTTGTTTGCATTTGTGTTTGTCTTTGGTGTTGGTTGCTGTTTTTGGTGCTTACCCGAGTGAATTTGTGCAACAAAAGTCCAATTCGTGCCATTTCTGTTTTCCGTGAACAAAAGTCCCCAATTTTATGGCTGTGAGTTCCTCTTTCATGGCTTGAAATAACTGTTCTTTACGTTTAGCCACAGCCCCTCCCCATCAAGAGTTATGCATGCTTTTTCCACTGCCTTCTACCCGAACTTCTGAAATCGGGCAGTTCTGTCCATCAATTGTTTATCCTGCATATCTTCCAATCTACCCGTGCCTTCCCCCTCAAACAACTTGCAATTTCTTCCCACTTCGTTGAAGTTAAGTTTTACCAATTTCCACCCTCCCAGACTCCCTTCATTGGAAGTTGTGCAGAAGTCTCCCCAACACCCATACACTGTTTCTTTCAGCTTTGTCGGTTTGTGCACCTAAAATTACCCCCGTGTATTTTATTGATCCGCACGTGTTTTAAGCTGTAAATTTGGTCAAACTTAGCCCACTCTCAAAGGTTTAAGTCCTCCAATTTCTAGCTAAAGCCCCTGTATGCGTTTGGAGTTCTCCTTGCTCCAATCCCTTGTTGCTGCCTACCTTTCTTTCTCTCGGCAGATTGTTGCCATCTCCTCTCTTCCCGACACCTCCGCATCTTGGAGCGTGTCATCATGGCAAATGGGTCGCGGAGTGAATAGATCGGGGGATAACCAAGCTGATCAAGGCAAAGGAAAGCAGATCAAAAGTCTCACAAGTTCAGTACCCCAAATGCAACCGAAAGCACGCTGGGGAGTGTATGGCAGGATTTGGTCGATGTTTTCGATGCAGAGAGATGGGACACATGCTCGAGATTGTCAAAAAGTGCCTCCAGCAAATGTTGATCAGAAAAGAATTTCACCCAGAGCGTTTGCAATGATTATCGTAGACGAGACAGATCAGCCATCAATGGTGGCAGGTACGCTTATTATTGAGGGCGTTTGTGCTTTCTCACTACTAGACTACGGAGCCACACACTCATTTATATTTGCAGTGTTTTCTAAGAAACTGAATTGATTACCTGAGGCGCGATAGCAGATTTTTGATGTAATGCTACCGTCGGGTGATCGATTACACTTGGATAGAGTTTTGTTAGACTGTGAAGTCCGAATTGGCGATCGTAATTTGAGCACTGATTTTATTCTAATGGAGATGAATGGATATGAAGTTATATTGGGAATGAACTGATTTTTTCAACATTTTGCAACCAAAAACTGTCAAACGAAACTAATCAGTTTTCAACCTCCTAATAAAGAAGCATATTCATTTCAATGAGTGAAAGATAAGAAAAAATTATCTTTTATATCAACTGTAAAGGCACAATGATTGTTGAATAGTGGTTGTTTGAGATTTCTTGCGAGTATTGTGGATTTTCAAAAGAAATTTGATTTCAAACTACAAGATATCCCAGTGGTTCGGGAATTTTCAAAGGTATTCTTAGATGATTTACCTGGACTATCCCATCATCTTGAAATTGAATTTGTAGTGGACGTATATCCTGGAGCAAAACCTGTAAGCTTTAACTATGATTAAAGTAACCATTGTTTTTTATGATGAATATTAATGTGTTGTATAATTGATTAACCATTAAAGAGAAGTTGATTTGAACAATGTATATGAAATACCCTCAACGAAGGGTACCTTTTTTGTCTAACAAGTCGGTCGAGTTTTACAGAAATTGTTAAGTCTGATACAGGTTATGTCGACCGATTATTAGTTATGTCGACCCATCTTCAGACAGAGGATAAACTTATGTCGACCGCTCATCAGTTATGTCGACCGATCCTCAGGCAGAGGATAAACTTATGTCGACCGGTTCCCAGATATGTCGACCTATCTTCGGGCAGCAACCTACTTATGTCGACTGCTACGTTATATATCGACTGATGAGTTAACCAGAGAAGAATGTTATGTCGACCTCTATAAGAAAGTGTCGACCGCAAGATATTCAAGACAAGAAGTCTACAAGTTACAAAAGCTTCACTTATGTCGACCGGCCAATATTGTGTCGACTGCATACATGTCCAGAGGCCATATTTATGTCGACCGCTAAACCATTGTGTCGACCGCATACATGTCCAGAGGCCATATCTATGTCGACCGAAGCTCTTCCCAACGGCAACTCACTAAAACTTATGTCGACCGATCAAAAGATATGTCGACCGATCAAGAGCAAAAAGAAGAGATAACTCCCAACGGCTATTTTTGAATGTGTCTAAACGGCTATATCTATGTCGACCAATCCCGTACTTATGTCGACCGATCCAGCATGCGCAGAACAAGATCTATAAATAGCTGCTGAGATGCCGATTGAAGAGAGAATTCTCGAGAGAGCAAAAAGAAAGCCGAATTGCTGCCAATTTTTAGAGAATCATTTCATTCTCTCAATCTTTGTAATTCTATCTTGAATATTCACTTGGTGATTGAGAGAGTCGGTTAGTAACCGTTAATCCGAATATTATACTCTGTGAGCAAAATTTGTAAGAGGGGTGACACCTCTCCTAAAGAAGAGTCGCTGGAAAGGTTTGATTGACACCCGTAAGTCAATCGGAGTGAGCTCAAAGAATTGAGCGGAAAGAATCTTCAAGGAGGTATCTTGGAGCACAGACGTAGGCAAGGTTGGCCGAACCGCGTTAACAATCATGTGTCAATCTCTCTCTCTCAAACTCTATTAAGTTGTTTATCTTTTCCGCATTAGAGTTTTAGATTGAGTAAACCATACGCACGAATTTGATTAAAGTTTAATCATCGGAGTAAAATTTTATTAATCTAATTCACCNCCCCCCCCCCCCCCCCCCCCCCCCCCCCTTAGGTTAATCTCAATCCTACAAAACCAGTATCAAAGAATCCGTATCGTATGGCTTCAGGTGAGTTAAAAAAGTTGAAGGTACAATTGGAAGAATTGGTCAGCAAGGGGTTTATATGCCCTAGTTTCTCTCCGTGGAGAGCTCCTATGTTGTTCGTAAAAAAAAAGAGATGGAACCCTACGAATATGCATTGGCTACCGTGAATTGAACTAACTGACGGTGAAGAATAAGTACCTGTTGCCCAAGATTGATGATCTATATGATCAATTGCAGGGTACGCGGGTATTTTCCAAGATTGACTTGCGGTCGGGATATTATCAGTTGAAGGAGAAGGATGAAGATATCCCAAAGATTGCATTCATGATCAGGTATGGGCATTACAAGTTTCTTATGACGTCATTCGGGTTGACGAATGCTCCAGCTGCGTTTATGGATCTTATGAACTGGGTACTCTATGAATATCATAATAAATCTATTATTGTGTTTATCGATGATATACTGGTGTATTCCAAGTCAGAGGATGAACACCAATAGCATTTGAGGATGATGATGAATGCTTCAAGTCCAACAACGCATATGATTTTGAGAATGAGATTAATAAACTCTCAATTATTGACCGTGCAACATACATGGATCTTCACAAGACAAACCCACAGCATTGGGCCAAGCATGCATTTAGTCATATCCTGAAGTGTGACATTTCTTCAAACAATCCCATTATCATAAACTAATCATAATTATGTTGGTAATGATAAGAAAACTCCTAAAGACACACATAGCAAAACAACGGATAATGAAAAAGTCGAGGTTTACTATGTCCTCTAATAAAGAAAAGGATCAATAGGTTGATCAATGATGCGTAGAACTGGTCTCCAATTCCTGCAAGAGGATAGCGTTTTAAGGTAAGTGATCCTACTATGCCATATTGTAGATTTGAGCCAACAAACTTGAATCTGTTGTGCATGGGGACTTACAGGAATACCATGTGTCCATGCTATTCCATGTATGTTTATGCGTGGCGACTAACCCTAATCGACGAGAATATCGATAGAAATAGAAGGAAGAAAGCGAGAGAGCGAGAAAGCCAAAGACGAGAGAGCGAGTGACGAGAGAGAGCGAGAGTGAGAGAGAGGGATGGGAGGGAACCTAGGCTTAGGGCAAAATGACGAAGAGAGAGAGAGAGATGTTGATTTTCAACAAAGGTTCGACAGATTAATAACGGGAAAGTATTGGTTAAAATAACGTTAAGTTAAAGGTGTTCGTTGCAAAACAAAGAAAAAGATTAAGGTATTGATTGCAAATAGCACCATACTTGAAAGTATTAAATGATATGTATCTTAAAGTAAATGAATAATAAATTTATATTAAATTTATTTTTAAAATATTTTTGATAGAAAAATCAAGATTATAATAAGAATTCAAAATCTGTTTTGTTTTTTGAAAAACCAGAAGCAACCGCATGCACTCCATGTTGTGTGCAAATGTATCATTTGGGAATCTAAATTGTGTCGATAACTACCTCGCCTCCATTTGATTTTCAAATCATCGGAAGTAAAGCCAACCGATGGATTTTCCTTTCTATTCGTTTCTCCATTTCTGCCATCTTTGAAGCTTTTCCTAAATTCATTTCCTCCGTTTCTCTATTCGAACCGCCCAGAGCCGGGAAGACTTTGAAGTTACAGACTCCGATGAGTACGAAGCAGACGAAAAGGCGGAGGATGAGAAGCGGGATACTTTTGCGGACAAAACGAAGCCTCAAATTGATTCTGGAACCAGATGGAATACAGAAGCTTAGCCGGAGTAAGTTCCTGAAGTTCAGGAGAGGAAAGCCAGAGAGGAAGAGTAAATGTATTTTTGGAAAAGATGATACATAATGATACATGATGCTAATCATTTTATAAATAGCAGAATAGCAGAAAGGAAAAAGAAGAAACAAATTACGGTTACAAAATACACTAGCACTAACATCCCCCTCAAGAGCAAGGACGGTAGCCGAAGATCTTGTTGACAAAATAAGAAAAGTTAGAGGGCGGAAGAGGCTTCGTAAGAGCGTCTGCAAGTTGTGACTCGGAAGGAGTGAATTTGACAAGAAGATCACCTTGATGAACCTTATCTCGAACAAAATGAAAATCAATTTCTACATGCTTGGATTTCGAATGAAGTACTGGATTGAAGCGAGATAAGTAGCGCTAAGGTTATCACAAAAAATGACGGGAGGCTTAGAGGAGGAACAACCAATTTCCCGTAAGAGAGAACGAAGTCATAAGACCTCTGGTGCGCCATTGGCAATGCTCCTGTACTTGGATTCGGTGCTAGATTGAGAAACTGATTTTTGCTTGGAAGAAGAAGACACAAGGTTGGAGCCGAGAAAGATACAATATCCCCTGGTGCTTTTACGGTCATCGTGACACGCAGTCCAATCAGCATCCGTAAAGCAAGATATATCCATAGAAGACTCCTTCATAAAAGATAATCCTAGAGAAATGGTACCTTTCAAGTACCGGAGAATGCGTTTGACAGCCTGCCAATGCAAATCTGTGGGGCACTGCATATATTGACAGACTTTATTCACCGAAAAAGCAATATCAGGACGAGTTAAACAACAAAATTGCAGTGCACCAACTAGACTTCGAAATTGCGTACCATCGGATAATGGTGTACCAGAAGACTTTGTTAAAGGCGGACTAGAAATCATAGGCGTGGGCGTAGGCTTGCAATCGAGCATGTGAGCCCGAGCTAATAAATCTGATATATATCGGGATTGAGATAATACTAAAGAGGATGACTGCCGAGATACGGAGATGCCGAGAAAAAATGACAATTCGCCTAACTCCCAAATCAGAAACAAGGACTTAATAAATTTCATAAAATCAGCAAATGGCAGAATCTGAATTTCCTGTGAGAATGATGTCGTCAACATAGACTAACATAAACAAGGTGGTCTTACCATTTTTATAAATAAAGAGAGAGTGGTCAGACTTTGATGAATGGAAACCCCATTTGACAAGAGCATTATAAAGTTTGTTGTACCAAGCTCTCAGAGATTGCTTGAGGCCATAAAGTGCCTTCTTCAAGCGGCAAACTGCATGAGGATTGTTAGAAGTAACAAAACCCGGGGGTTGTTCCATGTAAACAGTCTCGGTTAAATCACCGTGTAAGAAGGCATTATTAACATCTAATTGCCGAATAGACCAGTCATGAGAATGAGCATAGCAAAGAATAGTTCTAATAGTTGTGGGTTTCACCACGGGGCTAAAAGTCTCGAGATAATCGATACCTTTTGTTTGATCATACCCTTTGGCCACAAGGCGTGCCTTATACCTTGAGATAGAACCTGCAGCATCAAGTTTCAATTTGAAAACCCATTTGCAACCAATCACCTTAGCACCATCCGGCAATAACACTAAATCTCAAGTGTTATTCTTAGATAATGCAAGAATTTCCTCCTCCATTGCGCAAACCCACTTAAGATCTTTAGAGGCCTGTAAAAAAGTTCTAGGTTCCAAGATATCATAAGTATTGATATTAAAGTCTTTCGGGTTGAAGATGCCGGATTTTGATCTAGTGATCATGCTATGGGCCGGAGGTAAGGGCCTCCCATTATCAATAGAGGGCATACGGACAATAGGAGTAGGACTTTGAGAAAGGGAGGTGCAATCCCGAGAAGGGGAAGAAGATGAATCCGAGTGGCTATTCGGAGAGGTGGAAGTATTGAAGAGACATTCCCGAGAAAACAGGAGGGATGGTAGGGAGACCGAAAAAAGTACCTTGGGCGAGGGTTGGACAACATGCGTGGTAAAAGGAAAAACATGTTCATCGAAAGTTATATTTCTAGTTATATACAACCGGTTGGAGACAAGGTTAACACATTCATAACCTTTGTGATTATCACTGTAGCCAAGAAATACACATGGAAGAGACCGAGGTAACAATTTATGACTATTGAGAGGTCGTAGATGAGGAAAACAAAGGCAGCCAAAAACTTTCAAGGACAAGTAGGGTTGGGTTTTGTTATAAAGTTTTTCAAAAGGGGATAAAAGATTGAGAACTGGGGTTGGCATAAAATTTATCAAAACAGAAGCGCAATGAAAAGCATAAGACCAATATTTTAGAGGCATTGAAGAATGAAATAAGAGAGCTAAACCTGTTTCGACCACATGACGATTTTTGTGTTCCACACGGCCGTTTTGATTTGGAGTATAAGGACAAGAGATTCGATGATGAATCCCGAGAGAGGAAAAAACTGACGAGAGAGATTGAAATTCTTCACCGCTGTCTGACTGAAAACATTTAATTGAACACCCAAATTGATTCAATACCATGGCATGAAATTTAATAAAAACAGCTTTGACATCACTCTTAAGTTTCAAATGAAAGAACCAAGTAAAACGAGTACAATCATCAAAAAATAACAGAAAATAACGTGCACCAGTCAAGGAAATTTCTGGAGAAGGACCCCAAACATCAGCATGTAATATATCAAACGAAAAAGATGCAATAGATTGAGACAGTGTAAAAGGGTTACAATGAGACTTGCTCATTTGACACACTTGACACAAAACAGAGGAGGGACACTTGAAAGTAGGAACATGACAATGTTTCAAGACTTTATTTAAAATAGGAAGCGCCGGATGACCCAAACGCATATGCCATAGACGTACTTGTGTAGACAATTTAGAGGGAACAGACCTAGAAATTGTAGCCAAGAATGAGGAAATAGCTGAACCAAGTGGAAGGGTGCGATAGAGCCCATCACGCAAAGGACCCTGGAGCAGAACTTGATGGGTAAGTCGATCCTTGACAAAAAACAATTTCGATGAAACTCCACAAAAACATAATTATCCCGGCAAAACCGTGGAATACTTAAAAGTTTTTGGGAAAGAGAAGAAGAATGAATAACAGATTTAAGAACTAATGGATGGTCCGAAGCAAAAAAAATTTGTATGCCCTAAATTGAGAATTGGGAGATACTTACCGTCCGCCGCCATGATTTTTGATTGACCATCGTACGGGATAACGTCGCACAGGTCCTCTGTAGTTGGAGATAGATGATGAGTAGCCCCGGAATCTAGCATCCAAGCTTGACTGTCCAGTCCCTGGTTCGCCGAAGCTGTTGGAGTTGGAAGAATACCCGCGGAGTTCGCCTGCGGGTTTGAGCCAGAGGCTGAGGTTGCATTTTGAAGGAAATAGCAGGCCAAGGCCTGTGGCCTGTCCGATTACATATCTGGCAGCGAGGCTTGAAGTTGGAGTTGGGCCTGAACTTTTTTTGTTGTTGCCGACCAGATGGTGGAGAGTGTTGGACCATAACTGATTGGGGAGAACGACCTTGAGCCGAACCGTAATTGCCAAAGTGATTTGGGCAAAATTTTGAGTTAGGGCGTCGTGGTGGCTGGCTGAAGGCGGCGTTCCCCTACGGAAGAGTGGCTAAATTGGCCTGAAGAGGGCTCACTTGAGAAGAGTTCTGTTTTTCGAGACGAAATTCGTAACTCAAAAATAGACTATGAATCTCCTCAATCGACGGCTGATCCGGACGACTAGTTATAGCTGTGACGAACGGGTTGTACTCATTGCCCAAGCCTCCAACGAAGTAGAGAATTTTGTCTCGGTAACTCACTGGTTCTCCAATTGCGGCTAAGGTATTACAAATAGATGTGAGCTTCTGGATATACCCGTTTGCAGATAAACCGTCCTTGGAGATAGAATGGAGTTGTGAGCGGAGATCGTTGATTCAAGCGAGTGAAGAGGAGGCAAACATCCGATTAAGTGCTTTCCAGATATCGGCAGCAGTGGTATAACAAACAATCTGTGGCAAAATGTCCTCCGACAGAGAAGCGAAAATCCAGGACATAAGTAGGCGATTGAAGCGTTGCTAGAGAAGGTATTCTGGGTTTGGTTGAAGAGATACAGAATCCAAGAACTCAGAGGGAGGGGATGGATTTTCAAGCAGGGAATCCAGTCCATTTACTATAACGATATTCAGGAGCTGTGCTTTCCAGACCAAGAAATTTGAGGAATCCAGCTTAATCGTCAATGTTTGGTTAGCAGAGGGAAAATGGGGAAGAGGGAAAGTTAAGGAGAGCTCGGAGAGGCCATATCGATTTGGAAGAGATCTGATACCAAGATGGAATACAGAAGCTTAGCCGGAGTAAGCTCCTGAAGTTCAGGAGAGGAAAGCCGGAGAGGACGAGTAAATGTATTTCTGGAAAAGATGATACATAATGATACATGATGCTAATAATTTTATAAATAGTAGAATAACATAAAGGATAGAGAAAAACAAATTACGGTTACAAAATACACTAGCACTACCAGAACCATCTCGAAATCTACGCCTCTTGCTCTTGATGAGGTCGACTCCAAACTCAGAGCTCTCAAGCTCAAATATGATTCCTCATCTGCTTCTCCGAACCCTAATTCGAAGAACGCTGTGAAGCTCTATCTTCACAACGGTTGGAACATGCCTAAAGCTAAGTGAACTGTGTCTGAGAAATTCATTTCTTACGTGTTTGTCAAGTTGGGTAAAGAGGATGGAGTTTATGGCGGTGGAGAAGACGACGATAAAGATTATGATGATGATGATCAAATGGACAGTGGAGGCAATTCTGTTGGTTTCTTAAGGTAGGTTCCGAGGTTAAGGCTAAAGTTTCTACGGAAATGCAATCGAAGATCTTTGCAGAACAGCGACGCATTGATTTCGTTAGCAAAGTCGTCTGGGCGTTGAAATTTGTTACTGATGAGCAGACCGAAAATTTGTGACAGAATTTCAGGACTGTTTGTCCGAGAATGTCTATGGCCTTAAAGCCACCGACGAGAACAAGCTAAAAATTTACGGTAAGGAGTTCATTGGTTGGTTGAAACCTGAGGCGGCGGATGATTCGATGTGGGAAGATGCAGATGATGGAATAGATAAGAGTTCCCATTCTGTAACACCTGCAAGTGCGAGACAAGACTTGATTGAGGAGTTTGAGGAGGCTGCAAATGGTGGATTACAGAGCTTGGCACTAGGGGCGTTGGATAATTGCTTCTTGGTGAACGATTCTGTTGTCCAGGTTTACAGGAACTTTAGCCATGGAATTCACGGAAAGGGAGTTTGTGTCGATTTTGATAATGGTAGTTCCGTTTGTGGTTCCACATCAACTCCAAAAAAGGCACTTCTTATGAGGGCGGAGACAAATATGCTCCGTATGAGTCCATTGAAAGAAGGAAAACCCCATTCAACAGGGCTTGAATAACTTGACATTGAGACTGGAAAGATTGTTACACAATGGAAATTTGGAAAGGATGGGACTGAAATCACTGAGGGATATTGCTAACGATAACAAAAGAGCACAGTTAGATCCTTCAGAATCCACTTTTTTGGGGTTGGATGATAATAGACTTTGCCAGTGGGATGTACGTGATTGGACAAGATTGGTTCAGAATATTTCCACTGCTAACTCAGCAGTCTTGCATTGGAGCCAGGGGCATCAGTTTTCAAGAGGAACGAATTTTCAATGCTTTGCTACTGCTGGTGTGGATCAATCGTTGTTGGTTCTCTTTATGGGAAGATCCGGTTGTATTAAAAAACTTCAATGAGGCAAGCCAAGACAGCGTTTCCCGGCCTAGGATCTCCGATTACACAAGTTGATGTTACATATGATGGGAAATGGGTATTGTGCACGACTGACACATATTTGGTCCTTATCTGCACCTTATTTACTGATAAAGATGGAAAAACAAAGACTGGATTCAGTGGTCGTATGGGAAACAGGATACCAGCGCCTTGGTTGCTTAAGCTCACTCCTCTTGATTCATATTTGGCTGGGACGGAAAATAAAATCCATGGTGGCCATTTTTCTTAGGTAAGGACCATTTAATTCGTTTGTTTGGTTGATGATTAAGCTTGTGTTAATATCGTACACTTTCTTAACTCACAATTTTAATACAGCTGATTGTTAGTTTTATTGATCAAGAGACTGATTATTATGCTTCATGAAAATGTTGATTTATGTCTAAATATTTATAATGAGAAGCAAGTGAATTGACCGGTAGCAATATAAACGTTGATCTAGTTTGCGATTTCTGAAATTGGAAGTGTTTGGTTTAAAATGGAAAGCAAGAAAGGCATCTGGTGGCAAGAGTGTGAAAGTTCAGTGTGATATGGGATTTTCAGCTGGTGAAGAACTGCAACCATGAATGTTACCGGAATCAGAAAGGGCTCAAAAGCTGTTACTGTTATAAATTGTGTTGAAAGATGAATCTGTTATTCAGAGTCGGCTCATGCACAACAAATTTGCTCTCTCGGATTCCCCTGAAGCGCCCTTGGTGGTTGCTACTCCATTGAAAGTGAGTTCCATCAGCCTCCCCGGCAAAGCGATGAAATGAATATTAATTAGAGTCTGATTCTGATTAACAACAGTTGCTGCTGCTTCTTGTTTTCTTGAATTTGACATGGACTGTTTTCTTGTGCATATTCAATGGGTTCGCCTGTTTGTCATGATATAAATCTTTAATCGCTGTTCTTATTGGGTTACTGGTGTTGGAGAGAAGGCAGATTTTATGCTCAAATTTCACTTTTGGTCGGCCATTTGACAACCTCGTACCCTTTTCCCAACCTTAAACTTGAATCACCAAATCATAGTTTTCAGTCCAACAAGTCCAACCCATACTAGACGTTCACATTTTGAACACTGATGTTATAGCGTCTAATATTTTCTTTTTTTGCCTACTCTTTTTATATGCAGAGTTTAGTTTAGTGTCTGATGCCTTTTCGAACATGCAGAGATTATTGAAGTAATGTGAGAACAGCAATGCTCGGGTGCTTTGGAAAAAAATTATCTACTTTTCGAGTTAATATTAGGGGTTTTGGAAAGGTTCTCAAAGTGGATGGGGGTTGGTCACGAAACGGTCTCAAAAGAGGAAAATGAAACAAAAAAAGACTCACCATCTCATGGTTCTCAACTTGAAAATTAATATTTATTGGTCTTCACATTTCTAAAAATTTTAATTCCATTTTAATTTACTAAATTTTGTTAACATCTTAAGAAAATGTGAAATCAATGGGTGTTCGTGAAAAGGTAAAATGCAGATTTCTCTTCCACTGCTTGCCAGAACCAAGGCTATAGTTGAATCGTGATTTTAATTAAACTATGGTTTAACCCACCCACGGTTTTGGTTATGAACTTTCCCGAAAAACAAGTTTCACATTCCAAATATGAATACAGAAATGGACTAAACGAAAGAAAGATTTGCCGATTTTATTCGACACTTCAAATATGAAAAAGTGAGTGCCAAAAATACTCGACTGGGCAAAAAGAGAACAATCTTACACAAAGCAACTGGCAAGACCACCAAAATGAGAAGTTTCACCCTTTTTTCCCACCTCAAACGAAGGCTATTCTCTAAGTAAAGAACACTAACTCCAAAGACAAAAAAACAGCTATACACTAACATGCTATTATTTATACAATGCCAAAAAAATATTAAAGATGAGATGCACAAAGACTGTCACGCACCTTAGCCACATCATACACTGGCGTATTGAATTTTTGAAAGAATAAACCCCATCAGATCGGCATAAGCTTCAACTAATCTTATACCAAACTAAAGGTCGAAGATATCTCCGTATATCAAGCCTCCGATGAATGCCAAGCAAAAAGGAAAAAAAAAAAGAATCCTTTGATGAGAAGATCTTCCAACTAATCATCATCCTCTGAATCTGAAAACAATTGGAGAGGGCAATGCTTAGAGAGAATACCATGGTTTGCATCATGGTAAGTGCAATAGATTAGAGTAGACCAAGTAACTTGATTATGAGCACATAATATTACTCAAATATCATTTATATTATACTATAAGTGACTCACTTGGACTCCGCTGGAAGCCCATTGTTTTACCACTAAACAAACATACATTTTATACTAACCTGATCTTATATCTTCTCCAACCTTTCCTCTATTTTGCAGTTGTCTCCGAATCATTGAGCATATCAGTATCCACCAATATATGTGGAACACAAGCAGTGTTAGCAGCATCAAGTTGAAAACATAGTACAATGATCTGGGATAGGACTCTGATAGCTTCAAAAATTCACAAATTTCATAGCTGGAAAGCAGAAACAACATCAGATAGGAAAATAAATCATGCAGTCAAATCTAGTTATGTGCAGTCAAACCTCGATGCTTTGATGACCCAAAATGGAAAAAAAATAAGCCGTAGAAGTAGCCATGTAACAGAAAATAAGCCAAAACACACACTGGCTCCAAGTTCCTTCTCAGAATATTTAAAAACCTTGGCAGCTTCCATGAACACATCGCTTGCATCATGAAGAGCAAGAACAATTGAACCAATCCGGAAAAACCTGCAAGTGAACTTGAGTAAGATTTCATGAACTTTCTAAGTTAACACTAAATTGAATGGAATTCTAACAACCCGTTCCAATTTTCAAGACCAAAAATATCGACCAAATATAACTTACTAAGTTATCAGGCACAAATTCCAAACAAACCTTTCCATTCTCATAACAATGTTCCAATATGAACAGCATACCATAAAAAAGTTTCCATCAAGTAGGACCACATCAATATCATGGAAATCAATAACAGTTTAGTTTCACTTCAATCTAGGAAGGGAGAATTAGTACAAAACTCATGCACTAAAAGATGGCTACTTCTAAGTATAAGATTCATTCGTCATCGTGACAACATTTATGTACAGCCCCTAATTTGTTAGGATAATAGAAAAAAAGAAATAGTAACATAAACAAAAAAATGGTAGATCGATTTTATTTGATAGTAAAACCGAAAACACATTTAACAAGGTAATTGAAGAACTTGCTTATTCTCAAGCATGTTAATAACAGCTGGCCGCCCCAAAAATAGTTTAACCCATTTCTCATCATTCTTATTTGGCCTATTATTATCCCTTTTTGACAAACCTAAATTTCCAGGTGTGCCAATATCAGGTGTCTAAATTTCTAGCAGTGTGGGCATGACTGGATTGTGTCATGCTTCCGCTGCAATATGCCCCAGCACAGTGGTTTAATATTGGCATAAGAACGCTGTTTCTTCCGACTCTTCGAGCAGGCACTAAAGACTCTTGCCATTGAATATTCAGAGAGAAATCTCCCCTCATCTTCAGTCACAAGGGGCCCAACCAAACAATTTTCTCACTCAGACTAGGAACCAGGTGCACAAATTATGTGACGGCAGCCTCTCTACTCACAAACTCGAATCCAACATTGTTGATTCGAGAAGATTATCGCTTTGGCCACATAGAACATCAGGGTAATCAGAGAAAACATCTTCTAACTCTATCTCAATGTAGGGGTCGTTTCAATGAGTCTGTCACTTAAAATTTCCATCATTGGCAACATTTTCTGCATATCTATCTTTATCACGTCCAATTTTTTTCTTTAATATCAAGATGATCCATTTTGAACTGCCCTAAGAATCATGTGACTATGATACCAAATTGGTACAACCTTTAATTTGTTAGAATAGTAAAACAAAAGAAAAAAACAAAATCAATCAAGAATAGAAGGTCGATTTAATTACACATAAAAATGGAACTACAATTAACAAACAATTCGAGAATTTTGCTTCTTCCCAGCATGTTAATGGTGGCTCACCACCCCCAAAATAATTTAACCCAACTTTATTTTATTTCTTAAAACTCATAAACATAGACAAACCATATCTCTTATGAACTAATTCCATTTTTGCCCTCAGCCTATATGAATTGGACTCTATAAGATTTCCACATATTCTTAAAGAATTTTCATCTTAAATGTAGTACATCAATAGGAAATTGAATCAACACAACACCTGAATGTCATCTGTTGGTTAATTGTTTTTTTCTTAATGAGCAAAAGAGTGAAACAAGGACACCAAGAAAAATAGGTGAATGTATATATTATCTGCATTATAATAATGTTATTTCATAAGGATTTTTCAAATGCACCAACAAAAGACGAATGGAAGAAAATCACAATCTTTCGTTGGATTTATCCTAGTCCAACAACAAGATTGGAGTTATCCTAGTCCAACAACAAGGTTGGAGTTATCCTAGGTCCAACAACAAGGTGAGAAAGAAAGTTATAGCAACTGAAGTTACATAATGGTTTTAAGAATCTGATTCATTTATTCAGTAGACTTGAAATACTACCTTGAAATGTATGAGTACCCAATCAAGAGTACAGTTATTATGTGATGAGACATCATGACTGAAAAATCCTTCCTCCTAGTCTCCCAGGTGAGCAGAGCAGCAATACTATAAATGTAAAAGCCACATTGACACATGTAGAACAGTTTAAGGGAAAATCTGCAAAGAGAACAGGAACAGATCATTTTTAAATCTATACAACTCATATTCAGTGCAGTTTCTCATCTCATACTATTTATCAACAATTGCATTTTGGAATCATCTTGCTACAAGCATTTTACACCATGCACACCAAAGCACTCAAATTTGTTCTTTAGTTGTACAACTGAAGAAAATTAAACTGAGTAAATTTGATGATCAAGAAAATGAAACCCAACCATCCCCGGTACACATTCAAGCACTCACTTTAACTCTTGATTTGGCCACCCTCTAAAATAATCTTTTGTATCTCTGAACCATGGTTCATGGTAGGTGATTTTAAGAACACACACTTCAACTGTAGCATAATACATCAGCTTCCACATTGATTCTGAGCATTTTGCAACCTTTGACCAAGCAGCCTCATCAAGTTTTACCGGAGTAGGTCCGTTACATAACAACCAGATAGCCAGCCTCTGAAAAAGATATATTCAGATTCACTTAAAGTTTTAATGAGCAGAAATACTAATGTATACAAATTTATCGGTACAAACAACTGTACATGCTTTTGATTAGTATTAACTGAATACATTCCCTCAAAGGACCAAATAGGCTGAAAGTAATAAGAAATTATCTACAAATGAATGCAGGATGCCTGACATTCTGTATTAAACCAATATTTTATTCTACAATCAATCACAAAATGAAATGCAAGATGTCTATCTAGAAAGACACCAACTGAAGATATTAAAACATCCAATTATGTTTTTCCGGTCACAGTGGACTCACTCTTTTCCAGTTTCTATATTAGGTCTTAAAATGTTTCAATTCACTTAAAAATCTAATAGTTGGTAAAGAAAACGGCAAGTTATAGCATAAGTCTTTGACTATCCGCCTTTCTTTAAACATATGTAGATGTACTGCATCTTCTTAAATGTTTCTCTTGTATAACAACAAATAAAACGAAAATTATGCATGTACTAAGTTTATACGACCTTTTGTTCTAATCACCAAGGAAAATGAACCATTTCATTTGAAAAAAGTGACCAATGAAATTTATACAAATATGAGAAAGTGAAGAAAGCATAACAGCCATTCACATCAAGACACAAGATTCACGTTCAAAACTAACAAAAGCTACACCTCGGATACAAAACAATAAGAAAACAAGGATAAGAAACCAGTTAACTTGAGCCACAAATTTAAAATATTTTTTGGTCAATACTCTACCACGATAAAAGAAAAAAAATTACATTTTATAACTGCAAAACAATTGTGGTCCGAGAGTCTTAGCACTTACAATTAATGTCACCATATCTGTATCATTCATCTCAACCATTTTCTGCCCTATAAGAGCCAGAAAATTCTTTAAGAGAAAGAGACTTATCCACACAAGTGGCTTCTTACAATTACCGCAAACAACAAATCATATTTGCACAGAAAATAAATATTAAACAAATGCCTGAAAAGGTAGTTATCAGATTAAATAGCTGAAGGATACAACAACAAAAAAAATAAAAAGTCGCATGAATGTAAGGGACCGCTAATGATGAGAAAGGCAATATCAGGATAAACAAGATAAATTCTTACACGAAATACAAATCTGTCAAATAAGAACCTCGCCGCCATGAAGCCAGTGGAAAAGTAAACAGCAAGGAGAAAATGCCAAGCGCTCGGCTCAACGATTCGTGTCCAAATCGCGTCCATGAGACGATTTAAGAGAGAAGCATTAAATCAACGAACCAGTTCGCAAATGGATTGGGATAGCAACCATCAAACACCAGAGAGCAAGAACAGATGCGGTTGGATTGATTACCTGTGAGATCTAAAATGCCCTAATAATCACGTTGGGCCGAGAGAGAAAGATTCAACGCACGGGAGTCGTGCGAAGGTGGCAGAGAAGACTAGGGAGGGAGATATGCTGTAGTGCGAAAAAGGAAATAGCGATGCAATCTTCAAATTTCAGTGTCCGTCTTACCCATTAAGAGTGTAAAAACTTATGCGGACCATAGAATTTGTCCAAAAATGAATAAATGATTCCAATTTTAGTAAATTTTGCACTCATACATATGATCAATTTAGTCATTCTAGTTTAGGGTCCACTGTAATAAATTATTAAATCCATACCAAGTCATTAAGAAATTATTAATTAAACTTTACAATGTTTTCTTTTCAACCTTTCTTGGTTTACATTATTAGTCCCTGTTTAATTAACTTCAGCCGTAAGTCAAAGTTCTATTTATAGTTAGCTATAAACTTGTCCAAGTTTTTGCATCTAAAAATGTAACAAATATAGTTCATCTTTCTATATTATCTCATAGATTCGAGAACAAATATCTCCATCGAAGAGAATGATGTGATCTGAAGTGTACTACACAAAGTCAGGTTCAAGAGCCAAAACATCACAAAGGACATCACAAGGTCACTGAGGATGGTAAAGCATATAAAAATTTTAATAAATCAAACTCTTACGTGACCCTCGAACTATTGATTGACATGTTGAATAGCCTTCCCAATGCTATTTGAAAAGGTGGCATAGAGTTGCCTTCGAGAAGACATCGGATTGGGCTGAACGAAACATCTTTTGCATGTCCAAACACACGCATTACTGGAACAATACATCCAAAAAGCCCCGCACAATGTTTCTGATTCTCATAACTGATTCCCTAATGACAAACGAAAACTAATATGTTTTTCAACAAGTAATTTTTTCTCATTTTCAAATTATTAAGCTTGTTTATAAGAAAATTAAAATTTAAACCAATTCATTAAGCATATCAAGTAAATCCTCATCAGGTTCAGAATTTCTAAAAGAATAACTAGTTAGCTCAATTCGCTTACCCGTGAGCACATGTTGGCTACCTCGCCTTCTGTGGAAGAAGTCTCGTTATCACTTTGTGACAGTAAAGCTTCCGAGCAGTTTTCTGGTTTCCTTTTTTCACTTTTTCACTTGATGATATTGCGGTTTGTAGTCCCACTGTTTTGCACACTTGAAGCACTTGAGCCCTTTCTCCATGCGCAACTCTTATTTAAGAAGAGCTTTCCTTGACTCTTCTTCTTCTAAAAGACTTCTCCTTATAGTTTCTCTTCTCCTCAGATGAAATCATTTGACTTGCAAAGGCTTTGACGTCACTTTCTCTCCTAATTCTCATTATTATTCATGTCCCATTGGATAGCTACTGAGCTCTTCCAACTTTAATGTCCTGAGATTCCTTGTGTCTTGGATGACCTTCACCTTAAGTCACAATCCTCCACTGAGCATTCAACACCTTTTCATCTCCGACTCATTAAATGGTTGACTCTTTTTAGGTCCGTTCGACACTTGATCTATGTAATGGACATTTTGAGTGACACGCTTGGCTAAATGATTCAGAAATATTAAATACCCTTTTGGAGAGTATTTTCAATCAAAACATCATTTTTAAAGTTTAAACACAATTTTATCATTTTTTTGCACATTAATTTTCAAAGAAAATAGATAAACTCACATGTTTTTCAACAAGTCAAGATTATTCTGTTTCCGATACGTAATTTCATTCTCCAATGATAAACAAACACAGTTTTTTCTCTTTTTTTTAATTTCTTAAGCTTGGCTATCAAGAGATTAAAATTCCAAACTACTCCATTATACATATCTAACAATTCAACATCATTATCATCAATTTTGAAATTGCCAAAACTATTGCTTACCTAGGCTTGTCTAGCCATGAAGCACTTGTTGAGTACTTCCTCTTGTTTGAAAGAAATCTCTTCATCGCTATCCGACGTTAGAGCCTCTAGGGCAGTTTGTAGAGGTGAGAATTAGGCGGCTCGGTTTCAACCCAAAATGGATCTGAATGGATTACTTTTCACTTTTTAAAATAGAAATTGAATATGGGGAGAATGATTGCAAGAATCAAACCTAAACAAAACCAAATTATTCAGCTTGATTCCGGTTTAATTTTGGTTATGCTCCCTTAATGAAATACTATATATTATTTAATTTTTTTGTGACGATATAATATGAAATAGTAGATTTTTTAAGATAAAAAAATTTATTTAGCAAAATATAAAATAAAGCTACAATATTAAATCTAATAAGTCATATCATCCATTATTATCAGCAAATATTTAAATAAGAAACTCAAAGATAATATAAAATAAAATTATAATATCCTTTTTTCTTCAAACAAAACTATAATTAATAAAATTAAAGTATTAAGTTCCATAAACATATCTTATCTATTACCTTCAAATATAAAATTAATTAAGTAAAGCATGAATAAAGGTCAAATTGACCTTGAGTTTTGGGGAAATAGGTCAAAATAATCACGGATTTTTAAAAAAAAAAGTCAAATTGACCACGACGGGGCCTTATAGGGTGTTTCTGTCCGCTCATTTTTTATTTTTTTTAAATATATATATTTACTAATAAGATATTATCAAAATGAATTAACTTTTTGACACACATTTGCAATAGTATAAGACAATATTTTTGAAAGTTTCGTGAATTTTTAATAATATATAATTTATTATAATTTTCAAAATACAAAAAATAAAAAACATTGAGTGATCTTTTTTTAAAACTTGAAAAGGTCATAAGTTTGCACTAGTTTGATTGGGTTGCCTAATATTTTGATCAAACGAGCTCGTCAAGATTTTCGGGATAGAAAATTTGTAGAATTTTTTTTTATTGATGTACATTTTTTCATAATCTATAGTCGAAAAAAGTTATAGAATTGTTAAAAATTCTAGAAACTTTTAAAATATTATTTTATATTATTGTGAATGTGTGATAAAAACTTAAGACATTCAGATAATATTTAGTTAGTAAAAATATTTTTTTGATTTAAAAAAAATCAAGCAAACAACCGCACCCTACAACGGCTATCCACCGTAGCCGGTTTTCCTGTTTTCAAAACTTGTAGTCCTTTTGGCATACTATCTCAAAATTTCAAAACTTATCCAATCGGAACAAATTTCATAGGTTTTAGTTTTGCTCAACCCTAGCAATTTGTTGTTACACTTTTTTGCCCTTTTTTTCTTAAGGGCTCGGCGCTGGTGACTTTTCTTATTTTAAGAGTCTATCCTTGACTCTTCTTCTCGTAAACGGTTTTTCCCAAGTTATGTTATGTATATTGAGCTACACCACCTTATAGTTTTTCTTCTTTTCGGATCCAATCCTTTGAATTGGCGAGATTGGCGGCACTTTCTCTCATCTTAGTGAATTTCTTTTTAGATCTTGCTCATAATTGACCCCATTGTTATTTCATGTGTCATGAGGTTTCTGGCCTCTTGTATTCTCATCGCTCTAGGTTGCCATCCTCCCTTGAGCATTCCACACGTCATCTATGTAATGCACATTTTGAGCTATACTCTAGAATAAATATCTTAGAAATATAAAATATGATTTTAGAGGATCTTTTCAATTAAAATATAGTTGAAGATAATTTCTCTTCAGCATAACCAACTTGGACCCTAAAAAAGACAATAATGAATATTTAAATGCTTCATGAACGACGATAGAAGGTAATCACTATTTAGTGAAAGCTTTCAAAAATCTTCCAATTGGTATGATGAAGTGAATGTACAAAAAATATTGTATAACATTAAGTAAAATTTTATAAAAAAATATATTTGTTATTCTTATTTCCACTCTTGGGGAAAAAATTAAGTAGGGTAAGACGTGTTGATTCACTCAGAAGTTTTTTGTTGCCAAAGACTATCAAAGCTCTTATTTGCACGCTAAGCTGGATTAATGAGAGATGAGAATACATTGATGTGATAAATGATTTCAATATATGTATGTTTTATATTACCTATTATTATCCATGGTAATTATTCAATGGGTTTACTCTGGAACTTATTTTTGCAGATTATGCACCAAATAGTAGAATGTTTGACCAGTTCAAAAATAGTTACTAATGGCAACATTTAGAATCGTTTTGAGTAATTTATTTTGCTTTCTTAGTTGATATTATTATATAATTATTTCGATTTAGATTGGATCTGAATGATTTTAGATATTATAAATCGTCATTGATGAGCTGTTAAAAGCCTATAGAGTAAGATGATAAGAAATCAAGATGCAAAGCGTGACATGCAAGATTGACTAAGCAACACAATAACGTCATATAACCAAATGTTTTTCGTAAATGGGAAAACAAGAAGATGACGTGAGTTGATTTTCTTCATAAGTTCCGGTTTTTATTCAGAAAAGAATGGTTCTGTTCTTTAAAAAACGGAGTTTAATTTTTGTTGTCCGATCACGTTGACCAACTTGAACCACAGTTTGTAACCCCCAATCATTTTACTGAACACAGCGTGGGTTTGATACTTGTATATATGTTCATGTATATGGAATCATCGTGCATTAAGTGAATTTATTCTAGTGGTTGGATGCGTAGTAGAAGATTCTGATAGAATGCTGTTTGTGTTGTGTAGCTTTGATGTAAGTTTGAATTTGAACACATATTTGAGGTTGAGGAATTGTAGGGCTGGTTTGGTGAAATATGAATTCAATTGAAGTTGGGGAGTTGGAAGAGATGAAATAGAGAGTAGATGTTAAAATATGATAGCTCGGTTGATATATTTTCATGATAGGTCGATCCATTTTCGGTTTGTCCAAATTAAGAGAAATAGGATATTAGGTTGAACTTTTGAGTATAAGTCTATCCTTATTTTAGGGAAAAGTGTCCATTGTGGATTAAAAACAAAGCTCTTAAGGACTTTGAATGAATTAGTATCATCTACGAAGTTGTAGTGAACTTCCAAATGAAGAAATAGATGTTTAATTCACAGCAATGGAACCTCAGTAGAGAAAGTTATGAGCGTTTAAACTTTCCATAATCGAGAAGAGTTGACATTTGTAAAAGGTGTTGACACCAACTCAGCTCTATTTGAATCAAGTTCACAAAATATAGTAGTTCGGTCGACACAATTGGAAAGATGCCAACGGCCTTTTGGCTCTGTCCAATTAAAATTCTAAAAATATAATAGCTGGGTCGACCTTTGCAACTCTGATGATATTAGTTTGTAGAATATGGTATTTGGGTTCAACAAATTTAGAAGTTAGGTAAACACCTTAGCGGGATTTGGGTTTAAAAACATTTTTAAAGTGACATATGTATGGGGGATCGAAAGAGAGACAGTGTTACCTTCCTCCCACTAACATTGTTCTAAACCTAAAGTAAGGGAGATTAGAGTTTCTCAATCCTTGGAATCTTAGAAGGCGAGAAGAGCAATTTCGAAGTATGATGTGTATGAAAGGTATGATATGTAAGTGATCTAATAAATGTATGATATTTATAATACGCAGGAACAATTAAGAATGTTACGTAAGCAATGTATGAAGTGCATGAAACTCATGAAATTTGAGAATTGTATGAAATGAATGATAAGTAAGCATACTATATGAATAGGGAATGTAACGCCCTGTAGCGTACCATTTCGTAAACTTTGTTTTTCATAAAAAGATGATAAAATTTTTGGTTTACGATCATGCATTTGTAAAACGTAGCAGCGGAAGACTTTGAAACACATTTATAATTTAAATCTCTTTTGGAGGAATACATGATTGCATGATCGTTCTAAAATACATTAAAATAAAAATCCTCTCATTCGTTGCTTGGACAACATCGTTCTAATAGCCACGTAGCCTCGGTCATGGGAGCACTTCGTCAACTGAACGTTAGCATCACCTACACCACAAAGTTCATCTATGAGCCTAGTGCTCAGTAAGTAAAGCATGAAATGCATGAATGCAAACATGATATGAATTTGTAAAACATTTTCTTTTCTTTTCATTTGGGGTATTTCTTTACTTTAATTTTCATGCATCCTTATCATTGGGGCTTCCTGGCAAGGAACGAGAGACCACAAACTTGAGTCCACCTAA
>QAOC01003720.1:32748-46602 GCA_003255005.1 Begonia fuchsioides
ATTAGTACTAAGCTAATTCTTAAGATTAACATAATTAATCATGATTAGTAAACCTTAATTACCCCTTAATCACTCACTAATTATGCTTTAATCACAATTAGTCACTAATCAAATAGGGACACGTGGCACTTTCTTATTGCTTCTCTACTTTAAATTACCAAATCATATTTGTATCTAATAATATTCTTGGACTAAGGTTTATGCAAATAATATCAATGATTAAGGAGGAAATCTAGTGAAGGTGACATATCCTTTAAGCATAAAGTGTAATTTTACTTACTATCATTTTTATGCTAATTTTCATAATCCTAGTTTTTTCATCTTTCACATTTAATTAAATATCTTAATTTATCTTAAAAGTAAGCAATTTTATTTTTGGGTATTACAGGGGAAGTGAGAAATCATTATACATTTTCTTTTATGCTTATGTATGCAAAGAATAAGAATATGTTACATTGTTTATTGAGCCTTATGCATAATAGATAAGCTTTTACGTGTAGGCAAAGACATATGTGATGATGTTGTTGTTCTAGAAGAGGATGTAGTGAGACATGACGGGACGTGAGATGGTAATGACAATGAGCCGAAAGATACATTTAAGTGACTTTTTTAAGGATTTTAGGTAAGAATGTATTTTACTTGAATTGAGAATCCCATGGTACGCTTTAGTAACTTTAGATTTAGCACTGTATGTTTTAAAGAGTGAGGGGAGAAAGAAAACATTTGTTAGTGGTAGAGACGATTCTTGAATAATGGATGAAGAGAGAAAGAAAAACTTTTGCTTGAATTGATTTTCTTTACAACAAACATAGCTTTTTATAGAGGCTTTACAAAGATAACTCATGAACAATAAAAAATTCTAACTTCATTTCTTCATGGCGATCAACGGCAGTTTGGAAATAAGTATTTCACAGCCTTCTATCCTACTATTCAAGGGTGAAAACTATGAAAATTGGAGCATCAACATGAAGACATTATTCAAGTCTCAAGAGCTATGGAAATGAAATTTGAGATTATTGATCTCAGAAGGCTATATTACTAGGCCTAGAAGTAAAGGTGGTGGATGTAGGCATATTTGTATCTTAGGCTACTCAAGAGGGTCAAAATAATAGGCTGCAAAACCTTAGCAACACCAATGAATGCAATTGAAAATTTGCAAAAGATGCCTCAAATCTTGCAAATTCTTGGCATTTTAGAAGTTCATTGGAGGAATTATATATCTAACTAATACTTGCAAGATATAGCCTATGCAATGAGTGTTGTATCAAAATTTAAGAAGAATCCCTCAAGTCATCACTTTGGTACAACAAAAATAATTTTAAGATATGTGACTCAAATAAGAAATTACTGTCTTTGGTACAGTCAATTATCTAATTCCAATCATGTTGGTTTAAGTAATAGTGGCTGGATAGGAAATATTGATGATAAGAAAAACACAACGGGAGATGCTTTCAACTGCAGATCATGAGCCATATGTTGGAGATCAAAGAAGCAACCTGGAGTAGAATTAGTTGCCAACTGATTGATTACTCACTCTCGGAGTAGAAAATGAGTAATTTTCTCAAGAGTGGTTCTCGAGCTGCGTACGGAGTTGGGGGTTCAAATTTGGAAGGGTTGCTAGAGGGTGAGAGAAGAGCTTATCCTCCAAAAATGATGGTTAGAGCTTGGGAAAATCACAAGATACAGTAGTATGGAATGCTCAAGTGAGTTATTAGAGATGGGGGATTTGGAGAGATAAAAAAAATGGGAGAAACCTGACGATAGAGAATGAGCTATGAGAATTGCACTCTTACCTTAAGACCGCAATGGAGTGGCTGGAGATGTGCAACAAGACCTAGCTCTCCCTTGCTCAGAAAGAAAGCCAAAACTCACTGAACTGCTCTTAGAATACCAATTGTGACTCACTAGAAGTTTCTAAGTCTTGGCGGAGAAAAGCCACCCAAGGAGAGAAAATGCAAATGCAAATTTTGAATGTCTAAAAACTAAGTACAAAATGCCTCCAAGAGGACTTAAAACCTCTATAAAAAATTGAGATGGAAGATGCCCATAGATGCACCAAAACAAGTTACCTGATTTGGCAAAATGCAAAAAGAAAAAAAATAAAAAGGAGGGTGGACAACATAGTTCTTACCCAATGTGGCCGAGCAAGATCCAAATGGTAGTCTGAAAATTAGTTCCCCCCTCTCTTTCACTTTTGAGACAAAACAAAAATGAAACCTCATGCAAAAGTTTAAACTCATGCAAACTCACGAGAAACCCAAGAAAAATTCACAGTCAACCCTAAAATCCTAGACAAGTTTTTGCAAAAAGTAAAATGCAAAAGTTAAGTGTTACAAAATTCAAATAAGAGAGACATATATCTCCCCTTCAATTGGTTTAGGGTCAAAAAGATGTGGCATGGTGGGTTAGTTTTGTACAAGAATTAAATCTACAGTAATATGAGGCAACCGAAATACGAGTCAATAAAAAATTGGCTTTTGAGTTAGAAAAGAATCTTGTTCATCATAAAAGTAATAAGCATATTGACATTTGTTTTCATTTTATCATGAAGCATATAAAGAATGAAGAAGTAAAAAGAATTCATGTTGCAAGTCATGATAAAGTAGCAAATCTTTTTACAAAACCTCTATCGATAGTTTTGTTCTAAAACTGGAACAAGATCATTGAAATGAAGGATCATAAGGGTTTGAGTTTAAGGAAGGAATTTTTTAGCGTTAAATTTAAAAACAAATGATAATGAAACCCCTTAGTTGTTTAGATAGATTTTGATTTACTTCTGGATCGTCAAACAGTCACCAAATTCAATGTATGACTTATGAATTTATATGCTAGATGTCTAGTTTTTAATGGTTTAAATTTTAGGTCATTGAGAGTACTATAGAAGAAGTTATGGGCATTTTAATAACAAAAAGTCATTAAATTTTTAGATAGATTTTGACAGACTTCTAGAAGATCAAACAGTCACCAAATTTTATGTTATTTGTGTCACTTTGATATCATATATAGTGGATGAACGAAATGAAAATAAAGACAAGAGTCCACAATTTTTTTCTCTTCAATCTTTTTTTCATCCTCTCTAGAAATTCTATTTTCCGAATGCTGATTTCTTTACTCGTATCTTTGATTTCTAGAATTCTAGAGGTGGTCCTCGTTAAAATTGATTGGCCAAAATTTTTATTGGACCTTGGTGCAATGTGCTTTGAATATTGTAAGAATTATAGATACAAAATGTTATAGTCAAGGAAAGAAGATTAACGACGGCAAGGAGAAACATCAAACCCAACTTAACCTCAAGAATCTGACAAATATTAAAATACCATGATTGAAGTATACTCAAACTTGTAGTGGCAAGGGCCAAGAGTCTGCGATGCTCTGAGTTTGAACATTGAGGTCCGAAGACTTTGAAGACTAGCACCAAGAGAATTGATAAACTTATGACCCGAGACTCTTTTTAAACCATACTTAAACCAAGCTCCTACAATGAAGGGCTCATTCGTCTTATGATCAAGGGTTTGCACAACTTGGTCCAAGGATATAACTAGTTCGAAGCAAGCAAATTGCAGGTGGTTGCAAAATTTTAGGTACGAGGTCGACTTATGACCCATTGACTAGGGCACATGGATGATACAAAGCCAACACCTCTAGAATAACATACCACCTAATTCAAGGTCACAATGTGATAGGTGTTAATTTATTAAATGTTAATAATATTTATTATTTTTTATCTGATTTTTATTGTTAGGTATTTCTCATTGGAAATATCCTCGAAGGATGATAGTTATTTCACAACATGTGTGTCTAAATAGTTGTAGTTGTAATGAAAAATAATATCATTTGAAGTTTAAGTTTAGAAAATAAAAAATGTAGACTAGTCAAGCGATATCGTTACTTAAACACAATGCTAAATCACAGAAAGATCCAAGGGTCGACCGTTAGGACAAGGGGTCGATTGATCCTGTGTACCAAATAAAAATATCAAATTCAATAGTGCTCAAATTGTTCATTGTCATCACATGAAGTGTCGACCTAAGTACCAATGGTTAGAAAAAACTCTCTAACAATGATAACATGGTATCTGCTGCTAGCAAGTACATGTCAACTGGACTTTGACAAGTTCGACTGACTCTAGTAGTACAAGCACAAATCTAAGTATCAGTTTCTCTAGAGAAAATCGCAACGAAGTGCTGGTTGTTTTCATACTCAATACTCAAACTTGGGATTTGCTTTTAGGGAGTGAATTTGGCTTTGAATGTAAAAATAGTATATTAACTATTCTTTTCTTCTTATTTGAGAATTGTGAGACAAGTGACTCACCTAGAAGAAGTTTTCAAATCATAAATGGTAGCATCCATTGTGAGACAGGTGTTCAAATTATGACAAACCACCCAAATGGATGATGTGAGGGTGTGCAATCCCACATCACCCATGATAAAGACTGAGGATAGTTTATAAATAGTAACTTGTCCTTGACCAGTACAATATGTTTTGAGGATAGCCCAAAGAATAAATTTGTGAAGGCTCTGACCCAAAACAGATAATATTGTGTTTACGAGCTCGGGAGCTCCACAAATGGTATAAAAGTCATTATCTTTTGTGCCCGATGGTGGTCGACTAGGATGTCGAGCGCATTAATTATGGTAGATTGTGATGACTTGTCCTGATAGAGGTTGTGAGGGTGTACAATCCCACAATGGATGACTGAGGATAATTCATAAACAAGTTTTTCCTCCTTGTGTTTTGAGCATAGCCCAAACATAAATTTATGTAGGCTCCAACCCAAATGGTATCAAAGGCAGTCTATCCCTATTGTGCGATAGTGGCACACGAAGGCATCAAGCCATTATGGGGGATGGATTGTCACGACCTTCCTAAATGGAGGGTATGAGGGTGTGCAATCTTGCATTGCCCTGGGATAAAGAGTGGAATAGTTTATTAATGAGTTCTTCATCTTTAACCAGTACAACGCATTTTGTTCATAACCCCAGAAAAAATCTGTGAGGTTTCTTCCTAAAGCAGACAATAGTATGTTGGCGGGCTTGAGGGCTCCACATATGGTATAAGAGCTAGTCTCCCTCGTGTGCAATGGTGGTCAGCTAGGACATTAGGCTCATTAAAGGGTTGGATTGTGGACTCACCTTATAGAGGGTGTGAGGGTGTGCATTCCCACATCGTCAAGGGATGAAAATAAATGATATTTTATAAATGAGTTCTCTATTCCTAACTAGCTCAATGTGCTTTGGGCATGACCCAAGAACAAAGTCATGCAGACTTCGGCTTAAAGTAGACAATATCGTGATAGTAGGTTCGGGTGCTACACATCACTCTACAAATAGTATCTGAGTCAATCTACATGGTGTGCTTGTGGCTTCGGCCCAAGATATTGTTCTTGTAGATTGAGGTTCCACACAAACATTGGAGGAGTTTTTTAACCACATTAACAAACCCGCTATTGCATTTCTTGCTCCCTATTATATATTATTGGTCAGCTCTTGGTTTGCAAATGCCTAGGACGTTAACTCGAATTAGACCATTTGAATCATAAATTTTTAATATTTTACTTTTAATCAATTCCTTTCATTCATTATCCAATTAATTCATTAGTTATCTATTCTACGATTAAAACAGAATTGTAAATGTACAATAGAATTTTTTATATTTATGTAATTATAAATATTTTTATATTTAAATCGGACTACTGTAATGGAAAAACTATTTCTAGTTCGAAAAATGACATTTGAGAACATTTCAACTATTACTTCCAATGGGATCCAAATTCCAAAAAAAAAAGGATCAGAAAATACAAAAAGCCCATCTCCACGACTAAATCTTCTTCTTCCTCTGTGTTTCTAAGAACAGCTCCAAAGTGGTTGACGAGAATGTCCACAACCAATGGCACCAAGTCCTTGCAAGGGACCCCCTTCTTGTAAACATCCCCTAAATGCGAATCACTCCCAATTCTCCCACCAAGAACACGTCAGCTCCTTCACAAGTCTTCCCATTCTCATCCCTGGTCATGCACCCCATGAACCCAATGTCGGGGCACCCAGTCCAATGCATTCGAATCGACCTTTTGACCGTCACCAGCCTCTCCACCTCCTCCGTCACCTGCAACGCCCTCGCCTTCGTCTCGATGATCGCCTGCCCGCAAAACTTGTTCCCGGTGCAGGCCACCAGCCCTTTCATCAGAAGAGGCGGTTCGGGGGAAAACCGGTTCTTTAGGAGAGGCTCGGCTAGCAAGGCTTCGAGCTTTGAGTTTGAGATGTTGGGGAGGATGATGGTTTGCTCGACTGTGAGCCGTAGTTCACCCGTGCCATATTCGTCGGCCAATCGTGCTAGCTCGTCCATGTCGTCTGCTTGGACTCGGCCGACAAGAATGTGTGTTAAATTTAATAATGAAATCGATCTAACATGCTTACTAAAGAACAAAATAAAGCATTTAGATCAAGTGCGGAAAAGAATCGAGTTACCTCCGGCCATTGATGATTAAACCGAGATTGCCGCTTTCTCTCTTGAAGATCTCTACTAATCCTTTCTATCTCTCAATGATGGTGTATTTCTCTATGAGATAGTAGGAAATAGAATGATCCTCAAACAACAAAATCATCTTCTATTTATAGCCTCTTCCATTAAGAAGTTATGAATATCAAGAGATATTTTCCAATGGGAAGTTTCATGTATTCATTAACCATGTAAATGCAATCTTAAATTTCATATAATGCATTTGATGGTTTTAAAAACCTTTGACATACTAGACCATAATGTGGTTGGGAGTTTTGAATTCCAAAGGGTACCAATTATTTTATTCAAAATTCCAACAATGTGAAGTTCGACGCAGCTGAGACCTTCTTGTTTTTGTGGATGCGCTCCTACATAATCCCTTCTCTCCCAATGTTTTTTAACTAGATCTAAAGATGATCCTCTCTCCAGCTCTTTTCTTGGAATTCTCTTCTCAACTTCTGCCCTGAATCCTCCAATACCCTCTGTAGATCATGCAACAAGCTCCATTAATTCCCGAAATTGGTCGAGTCATAGCTTAATGCGATGAGCAAATACTCATCAATAAACCGGGGCAATTGCGGCCTGCAGATATTTTATGTTCTTCACTATGCATTTGATAAAGTTAAAGTACAAACGTACAAGTTTGTCGATTAACCACATCATCCTTGTCTTTTCCCGGTTCCTTCTAGTGCCGAGATCCCTGTAAGCCTCCAAGACAGCCTTGCACTCTGGGATCACGTCATCTCCGGATTTTTCCTTGCCAATTTTGCCTGGTCATCACATCGGCACAACCCTCCTTTCCGTATTTTCATATCACACTCGCTAAGTATCTTGTTTGTTCGCTTGTTGTCACACCGTTTGGGAGCTTTAGCCGCATCATGAAATGTGCCATCTGCTCATCAGCAATTCACAAAACGAGTAGGGAGGTTCAAAAATCGTGTCAAATCAAGGAAATATTATTAGCTTATTTAAGATCTGTCTTTGCAGACCAAAAATCAATTTAAGAGTATGGTAGCCTATATATTTCATCAAAATCACAAGGAAATCATGAATGCAAGAAAAAGAGAAATTAATGAAGAAATTAAGGTCTAGTTACCCTGATGTTTCCTTATGTGGAAAACGCCGAGCCGGCAACATGGGCTTAGCTCAACAAGAGTTAAAATTCGAAGCCTAATGTTCGCAAAGGGAGAGTTTAATTTAATGTAAGGTTATTCTTTAGGACGACAAGTAGGCCTTACAATTTTGGCACGTTGAATTAGCATGATTTACTTAGTAAGTTCTGTCTGGCTAGGCAAGGGCTTGTGCCTAGGGATTTTATCTTTTGGAACGGAAAAGGTTGAGCCATTTGAGTCTGACATCAAATATCATCCTTAGTAGTCATAGCTTTGTCGATTTCTTCCATGGATAACTTGGCCAGATCTTGGATTCCCCCTTCCATGAAAAGCTTCATCGGTTCTTTCTCTATTTTCACCTTTTCCTGAGGATTAATACCCTCTCTGAACTTCTCCTTCAGCACCCAGTACCCTTCTCTCTCCTCCACTCTCAGCTCCAGCCTGGCCTGCTCAACCTCCTCCGCCGCTGCTGCCGGCGTCACAGCCGGGAAGGCCAAGACCCTTACGCTCGCTCGAGAAGAGGATAAAGGGGGAGAGAGAAAATAGACGGAGGGAGAAGCCATGGTGGTTGGAGCTCGTTTCGACCCAGAAAAGAGGGAAGAATGGAGAGTTTGTAACGGTAGTGGTGGTGATTGAGGTTGGCATTTTGTAGGAGAGGAAATTGAGAGCAGGGAGGACCCCCTCGGAGGAGAAGAAAGGTAATGTTGTTTTATGATGGAATGAACCTTGGGATGCTTTCAAAGGTCAGGTCTTGCAGCCATGGCAGTCAAACCACGTTTTTACTCTTGGATTTACATGTTGAGATGAAGAGAGAGGTGGTCTGGTACTGGTTGGAGAAGAAAAGCCCCATCCTATCCAGTGCCTAATAATTGAAACGGACGACTCTCCAAAGAGGCCGCTTAGCCCCTCCATCACCCTCCTCGGGCTCCACCTTCACTTCTCCTACTAAGGGGGCATCCAATATCGGAGGCTGTGTTGAAGCACCCACATTCTTACCTCTCGAATTATGAAATCAATAATATCAATCATCACACGTGCTTATCTTCAGCTACATAAAGAAATCTTAAATTATGATTTTTAAGAAGTAGGTGCCAAGGTTGCCACTTGTTGATTTACACCTCGACATGGATCCATGACCGATGAAAAGCTGAAAGCGGTTTGTTTAGTAGCTTTCATGTATTTAAATAAATTATTATAACTAACGATTAACTGGGGTTTTCACTAACTGTATCACATTGTTTTGACATGATGTCTACGAATTGGGTAGACCCTCATCCTCGGTATCTTATTTCATAAACCAACCAAAATCTAGCCAAGCTCATAATAAATACATTGCAATTACAAATCATAGAATTCAAATCAAGTGAAAGCCAGACAAAACCAAATTTAAACAGAAGAAATTGAGTATCAAATATCAAAATAAAGATCCGGGTTTTGGCAGTTGTACTACTTAAACCATATTGTTTAAACGAAACTATTTAAACTATTTTTTAAAGTTTGCTAAACAACTTCCCAACTCAAAATAAAGCATTGAAGCAACTTGAGCAAGAATCAACACAATCATAATAAAAATGAGGTTAGGTATTCATTGGGAGGTGTCGTATTTAGCAACACATGTCCCAATCTCATCTGGATTTCCAATCAGACACTGATGCAGAAGATGGTGGAGGAAGATTTTAAAAACTACAACCACCCTCTAACCGGTTGCTTATGGCATTGCGTACAGCCACCACAAAACTCGACTAAAAAAGCCAATGAAAGTGTGGGAGAAAGAGAGACATACAGGAACAGGAGAGTATATGATGTTCATAGACCTAATGCCACCACGAACTTCTTCTTGCTCTCTGCTTCTTCCTGCAACTCCACCACATCGCTCACTTTCTCAAACAGCTCTTCCAGCTTATGTACGCCCAACTGTGTGTATTCTAATGGTTTTTTGTAGCGTTGTAGGTAAATTGCCTCAAAATATCCCAAGAAAATTCGACACGAATAGCTGACAAGGATCTCTTGCAGCTCGTGTTTGAACTGTTCCAAATTAGCCACGTAATTTGTCCCCGCCGCAACATTCCCCCCGCTATGTTCCATTGGAACCACTCGTTCTTCGTCGGAGTACTCCTCGGAGGAGCCTGCATCTTCATTCTCTTCCACTACCTCCTTCCCTTTCTTATTTTCCTTTTTTGCCGGTATCAACAGCGGTGCACTTGGATATGGTTTTGAATTTCTAAGATAAACAAATTTCTTCGGACCTTTGCCCTCTATGCATAATAAATCTTCCATTTTCTTGAAAAGATTTATGAGTTTCAATACACCATACTCGGCCAAGCAAAGTGGCCTTCCGAAAAACTTCAGGTACTCCGCAGGCACTCGAACTAGAGGCAAACATCCACCCGAGAGTTCTAGCAGCCTTGCCAGCTGGCGCCTCAGACCATTTAGATCCCCAGGTTGTACCCAAGTCCATCCGTTCTGATCAATAGATGATAAAGGATAACTTGATACCTCGCTTAAACCAGATGGGAGACTATGCGATCTCGAGGTTGTAGGAAAATAAGGCATTATCGAAGAACTATTATACTCGGAGACAGATTGAGTTACTATTGAGAAATCTCTTGAATTGTAATATCTTTGTGAGATTCCTCTATACACAATAGCTTCTTCTTCCGTTTGGCCATCAAAGTTGTCACTCGTACTTACTCCAGTAAAATACCCAGAAACATCAGAAGTAGCTGTTACTCGAGAAGACATCACAGCCTTCATGGCAGGTGCAAATCCTTCCCCGTGAGCCACACTCGGCCAATCCCACACAAACTTGCCAGCATTGCTAAGGGCAGACGAGACACCTACCCCAGAAGGAATGACGAGAATTACTGTGTATCCTCGTTGCCCAAGTATATGAAGTGCTGGAGCAAAATCAACATCCCCCGAAATAAGCATAATTGAAGAAGGGGGAGGGTTATCGAGGGCAAAAAGAAACATATCGACCAGAATAGCCTTATCGGCAGCATCTTTCCTACCGTTCGGAACATCAACAAGTTTCACACCGGTTCTTTGGCAACCTTCTCTGAGCCGCCTTGGGAAGGCATTGAAGTCTCCATAGGCAGAGAACGTCATTACTGCCCCTGTAATCATAGGGTGTAATCTTATTGCCATCCTAATATTGCCAGCAACATCTTCAGGGCGGACATCACTAGGGACAGGACAATTTTCAATGTCCCAGAGAATTGCCACATGACCATCTGCAGTATTTCGGGTTAGTTGATATGAAGGGGCCTTTGAATCTGCCATCAGTTCTGTCCCTTTATCTGAGCAATCTGAAGAAACCATTGACCTTGTTATATTTGGCCTAGTCATCATCTGTCTCCTTAGAAATAATGATTTGTATTCAGAGAAGAGTACCTAAATATTAGAAATAAACGTCATAATAGAACAAGACAAGCAAAGTAGGAGAGATATAGACTGCATCATATTTTTAATTGTTGATCTGTTGCAAAAATAGTTGTTAAACAGAAAGTAGTGGTTGCTAGAAACTGGTTAGTTAATTACTATTCAGCCAAAGATAACAGACGAATCTACATTAACTGTTAAACAGCTTGCCTGGGATGATTGTATATAGATTTATAAATCAAACATCAACATATGTTCAAAATTATAAGTACTTACAGCCTGATGTGTATTACAAATGCACACCTCCAGATGTAGTTCTATTTTAGTATCATTTGCCCCAAGACTAGTACTAGTGCAACTCAAACGTCCTTGAATTACAACTCCAGACAATAGAAAAATCTCTATTCTTGCAATTGAATTTGAGTCAAAACACACCTATTATTCTAATTGTCACAACTTCATGCGAATAAGTAAACTAATAATTTGTGTCGATTTTCAGTAAGCTCATAGTTATCCCATCTGGTAATATCGATTCGAATCTTGTTAGCTGAACCGATAACAGAGAGGCAGTTAATACAATGGAAAAAAAAATATTTTAATTTTGGGAACAGGATGGCACTATAAAGACGCTATTCTCAAAGATGGCGTAGCAAATCCAATAAGCCGAAGATCGCAAAGAATCGAACTGACAAAGACACAAAAATAATCATGCCAGAAAGATTTGAAGAATCCAATGACCATTTAAGCCGCGTAACTCGAAAGAACGAGAAAAAGAACAATCACGGAAGAAAGAAGAAAACACAGAGATGATTACCTAAGAGAGCCGGTGGCAATCCGGAAATTAGGATCCTGCACCGAGAAGAGGAAGCGTAAAAAGAGAATTCAATGAAGTAAGACAAAACTCCGGGAAAGAGGAATGGAATTTTGGGAGAACCCAGAAGAAACGAGGATTAAACTGAATGAGTGAAGAGCACCGAGCAAAAGAAAAATGGTGGAAATGGAGATGGGCTGGAGCAGAAGGAAGACCCAATCGGAACCGAACTTGTGTAAAAAAGCACGCCCGGTGGGACTCGAACCCACAATCGAGTGCAAATTTTTTAAATTTACTCGAACTGGTTATTAATAATCATTTTGAAGGCTTGAGGTCTCTTTAAAAGAGACTCGCGTAAGAAAATAACTTATATATCATGGCCATGATGTTAAGTCTATTTCAAGACTTAAATTAGACACTCTTATATTTTATAATAGTTGAGAATCCGTTAATAAATTAAGTTTAAAATCACGTTTTCATAAGAAATGTCGTAACACCACACACAGCATCAGCTTGTTAATATTTTACATATTTCTTTTATGAAATTTGCATATGTTATATATTATTTATCGTATTTTAGATTTCACCCGGCAGCAGAATATTTAGAAATAAATGACATACGAAAAGAGAAACAATCTGATTACATTTAGAATAAAAAAGTTACTAAATATTTTTCAAATTTGAATTTGGTAAAGAGGGTTTTTAGCTCATCCTCTCCACCACTCGTGGTTAGTAGAATGAGAATGAGTTAGTTGCTTATGCAGTCCTCCTTGGTTGAGAGTTTTCTCTTAAAACTTATGTAAATTCTAGTGAGTTGCATTCGGCCAGCTTCAAGAGTTGTCTCGTGGTTTTTGCTTCTCTTCCAAGTTAGGGAACACTAAGTCTTGCTATACATCTTCAACCATCCTTCGGAGGACAATGGGTAAGGTTGTAATCCATTTAGCTCATCCTTTATCTCCCTTTTAATCGTCTCTCCATAAGAAATCTAGTCCACACCTGTTTTCATCCCTTCTTGAGCTTCATCTACGTTTTTCATCAACATTTTCGTTTCTTTAGTCTTCTTTTGTTGACAAATAGGGTGTAGAGAAACTGATAATACTCAATAAAATCTCAAACCGAGATTGCACAGCGGATAAAATATCTTGTTCTCTACTACTTGTAATCAAATAGGCAAACCAATATCAATCAATAATGATAAACACCAGAGAAACGAGATTAGTGACACCAAGACTTTTAGCGTGGAAAACCCTCGAATCAAAGAGGGTAAAAAACCACGGGACCCGTAGGCCGCTTAATCAATCTTCCACTATATCAGTAATAATGGGTACAACCAAATGTTCTCTCTAGATTATCAAACTAGAGACATATCATACTTCATCAAGATAAAAACAATAATCTTGGAAGACAATAAGAAGCAAGAGAGGATTAAACTAAAAACGAAACAACAGTTCCGTTTTTACCCTATCGGACAGTCTTAGAAAGCAAAAAAAACAGGATCTCCACCGTTCAGAATGTACCTCTGTATGTGGTAAAGCTGCTGTCCAAATGTCACGTTGATCCAACGGCTGAATCTTGAAATAATCGAATTCGACTTTGACTGCCGCAGAAAAGTCCGAACCCTTTCAATCTTTCTTCTCTCTTTGATCTCACTCTTAGGGTTTTCTTCTAAAAAAAACTCTTATATAGGACCCGGTCCAAATATGGGCTGAGCCCAAAAAATCTCCCCCTCAGCTCATATGTCGGGCTCTAGCACGCCCGCTTTCTGCCTGCAAAAATTAAGTTTTTCTTTAGACAAAGTTTTTATCATCATATCAGATCCATTCTCACTAGTATGGATTTTCTCGAGCTGTAACATCTTGGATTCTAACACATCTCGAATCCAATGATAACGCACATCAATATGCTTTGTGCGAGAGTGGAATGTAGAATTTTTGCTGAGATAAATTGCACTTTGACTGTCACAGTACAAAATTAATTTATCTTGATCATAACCCAATTCTTGCAAAAATCTTTTCATCCACAATACTTCTTTACAAGCTTCTGTTATTGCAA
>QAOC01003720.1:50568-78780 GCA_003255005.1 Begonia fuchsioides
CTTTCCTGTTCAACTTAGCCCAATCTTTTTCTGACATGTCACTTGGTTTACCTTCGTCTCCCAAAAGTGTATCTTCATAATCCAGACAACATAATAAGTCTTCCATTCGCGACTTCCAAATTGAGTAATTGGTAGCCGTGAGTTTAATCATAGTATTGCTACTATTACCAGATTCTTCCATTTGAAAAACACAAGAATAACCACCCCAAAACAACAGAGCTCTGATACCACTTGTTGACAAATAGGGTGTAGAGAAACTAATAATACTCAATAAAATCTCAAACCGAGATTGCACAGCGGATAAAATATCTTGTTCTATACTACTTGTAATCAAATAGGCAAACCAATATCAATCAATAATGATAAACATTAGAGAAACGAGATTAGTGACACCAAGACTTTTAGCGTGGAAAACCCTCGAATCAAAGAGGGTAAAAAACCACGGGACCCGTAAGCTGCTTAATCAATCTTCCACTATATCAGTAATAATGGGTACAACCAAATGTTCTCTCTAGATTATCAAACTAGAGGCATATCATACTTCATCAAGATAAAAACAATAATCTTGGAAGTCAATAAGAAGCAAGAGAGGATTAAACTAAAAATGAAACAACAGTTCCGTTTGTACCCTATTGGACAGTCTTAGAAAGCAAAAAACACGATCTCCACCGTTCAGAATGTACCTCGGTATGTGGTAAAGCTGCTGTCCAAATTTCACGTTGATCCAACGGCTGAATCTTGAGATAATTGAATTCGACTCTGACTGCCGCAGAAAAGTCCGAAGCTTTTCAATCTCTCTTCTCTCTTTGATCTCACTCTTAGGGTTTTCTTCTAAACAAAACCCTTATATAGGACCCGGCCCAAATATGGGCTGAGCCCAACATCTTTAAGCACATTTTAGAGCATTAAATTATATTCTTCTAGCTTTAAACTGTTGTCAATTTCATCTATTTCCATCAACTCTAGCCGAAGTCATAATCGTTCAAAGTTGACACCCGAAACCGTAGATTTTCAATTTCGGCACCAAACTTGTCCAAATTTCTATTCTTAATGCACCCAATATTTTGACATGAAATTTTGACATGCTAAATCTAATTACCATGCGCGTACCTTAAAAAATTCTTAATTCGTTTGCCATGCCCTCCAATTTATCCCCACATTTAGAGCATAAAACTCTATTTTTATCCGAAACCCGAGCCTCTATTTGTCACTCGATTCATTTGCCATCATACCCTGGCGACAAGGATTCACTCTATGCAAGCAACAAAGATCTGACGACAAGGACCAAATCTCTCATTTTACCTACTATGTTATCTTCTTTAAATATGTGTGTTTTTGTTACTTTCTAGACTAAATTTGTTTGATCAAGATTAGGATTTTTAGTACATATTCAATTTGACATGTCCTTCATTTATAATTGATCTCATACAAGTCACTTAGATAATGTCTACTAATCTATTATGAAAGATGAAGTATTACTTAGGGTTCTATTTCAAATGTGTTAGATTGCATAAGTGATTAAATTGAGAGACACGATTTAGCCAAGAATATCATTATCATAAATATTCTCACTTGTGTGGTTGAAAAAACTACATTTGAAATAGAACCCTAAGTAATACTTCATCTTTCATAAGTTTGGATAATTAGTATAAAATTATTAATTGTTAAGCATCCTCGGCACTGGTTTAGTAGAATGCTCAAGAGTAGTATAAAGAAGTACTCAGTGAGGGAAACCTAATTGAGGCCTTTATATCTCTTAATTTGAATATCATTGTATTTATTTTATTTTATCCAAAATCAAAAGAAAATCTTGATTTGCCATGAGATACGTCCTCCAACACGCAAGTATTGAGATCATCTAGCGTAATTCATCATATTATTCTTGTAAGTTATGGAGGAGAAAATATTAGTAAATACCTCAAATTCAATCCTAGAACAAACTTGATGAAAAGTCATCATTGTAAAACACAAATTGAGAACAAGATACACGTCATGTTGATTATCAAATTGAAAAAATCTAGAATTATCATCTTATCATATCATCTTGTTATGCATCTTCACGTGTCGTTGTGTGATTGAGTCAATTCAAATGTCTTTAATAAAAAAAAAGATTTATTATTTGAATTGATACGTCATAAGATATGATAAGAGGGTCTGACAAGAGTGTAAGCCTAGACTAACTTTGTCAAATTACACTAAACATGTTTGCAATCAAATCCACCACCAAGAGACCAAATAGATCAAGAATGTCTCGAGCTCAAATTGTTGTGTGAAATCAATAGATCCTTCAATGATCTTTTACAAGATCACGAGAAAGAAGAACACCAATTTATTTACTAAATGTGTCGGCTTAATCCTACAAGGAAGATTTGGATAACATTAAAAATTTGGAGAAGCATTTATTATGATGGGCATAATTTGCATTTGGTTTTTTATTTTGGTTTAATTTATAAACCCATGTTATGAAGTCTATTTATATGTCATTGTTGCTACTTTAGAAGTAGCTTTGCCATTTAACGAAATAAAAGAGTCGAAATGTTTTTCAGCTTTTGATTTTATCTTCATTTGCATTACAATTTCCTGTTGGTTTTATTCAAGACTGTGTTTTTCATAAGCCGTCCTCTTTTTAGTTTGAGTTACGTGGATACTTATTTACTATCATCTTCCCTAATTCTTGTTTACAAAAATAAGGGCATTTCAGCAAGAAGTTAGAACTCTCGTCAACATCGGTTTAGAAGGGTCTATCATTCGACAACTGATTCGGTTTTATAAAGCATAGTAGTAATTATCGGACGAAGATTATTCCATGAATCATAACTTCTACTCCTTGGAGGGATTAATCTTCACTCATCTGAAATCCGCATCAAGAATTGTTTATTTGGTTGGGTTCCATTCAACGTAAAGTTGGGATCACAAGCTGTAGAAAATTCCAGATTTATTTGATCGTATTACATCTACAATCAAGGAGATAATATGATTATGTTTTCGGAATAGTTTTCAAATAAGCAACCATCTACAAAAAATATCATATCTTCCTTTTTCTAAAGAATTTGAATATGAAAATTTTGAAGAAATCTCGTGGACATCTATGTCTTGTCTCGGTTCAAATTTCACAAAAAAAAAAAAAAAATTTAACTTGCTTTGGATTTGCCATGAAACCGAGTTTAAATTAGTGAGAAAAACTCTAATCTAATTTCTGTTAAAGTCCCCATCCCCGTGTGGCATCCAATCTTTACTTGATGGTATTATTTTCACAATTATTTTTGAAAATCAAAATTACTTGTCGCCATGAGCTCGAAATCTTACATTTTTTCTTTATTTGTAGCTCGTAATAGCTACAATGACTTCTCAAGTCTAGGCTAAACGACTTTAGTTATCCCATTAATTCTCCTTCTAATTACTAGAACAACGCGAAAGAAAATATCACTGAATATGTAATTAAATCAAAAATATTAAATTGAAAGATTACATAATTAAAGTTTACGTGAAATCCTGAAGCAAATTTAAAAAAATAAGTGATTATGAGTTTTAAAACCAGGTTTACATTTCAAATTAGTTTATCTTTCTTTAATTGGAAAAATGGGATGAATTGAGAATATAATATTTAGAAAAGGAGAAATGGGAGTACAAACCAAGTATGTTATTGCTCGTCCATCCATTCTCTCGTGTCTAAACTGGACGGTAAAGATCCAACCAATCTGATTTTAGTTGCAAACATCGCTCATTCGTAGCGGCTGCTCTCAACTAGCCTGATTGTATTGATTTATTTATTTTATACATAATTATTGGCGCTAGTTAGATCAATATCTTTAGTTGAGTGTAATTTATGGAATTCTAAAAATAAATATAATTACTTAGGGGAGAGAAATTCAAAGTCAATGGAGTGGCGTACCTAACTCTATTCATCACAAAGAATAAAAAAAATACTCGGTGCTAATTACTTTTGTTGACTCTTAATCATAAACTTAGCAGGCTTACATTGGGCTGATTAATTGCAACAGTAGATTGAAAACAAATAATTAACTTAATACAATTTTATTTTTTATTTAAATAGAAATTACAAAGTTAATGTTAAGCATTTGTAAATAGTAAAAAAATTGTCTAAAAATAAAACTAATTAATATCTAAAAAAAGCCCTTTTGTAACCACTAACCAACGCATAGACCCCCATTGCCAGAACATCAGATTTTCGCACGTGCCAACAGGTGTTATTAGCGAACTCTGATTTGTCGGATCGTTGAATGTGGGTCCCACTTCCACTGGCGCCGCTTCCAAGTCTCCTCCTTTTTATAAAGCTCCAGGTGGCAACCAATCGGGAATAAGACCCCGTGTTTTTCCTACTCCCGCCTCCGATCGACGCCGGCTTCGGCGGTCCTCAGCCTCATGTCTAAATCTCATGAACTACCTCCGCCGCCGCCTCACCGCCCTCTCTTCAAACACCACTCCTGGTCCCCTGACGTGCTCCGGGAAGAGATTTGGCGCAGACGGCAAAGCCAGAGGCCTAATCACAGCCGTGGCGGGAGTCTTTCCGACGACGATTTGGATGAGCTTAAAGCTTGTATCGACCTCGGCTTCGGATTTGATTCGGTCAATGTTGATTCCAAACTATCCGACACCTTTCCTGCTCTAGGATTCTACTGCGCCGTTAATAAGCGGTACGCCAACAGCTTGTCCAGATCGTCGTCCTTTTCTTCGATTGTCTCAGAGTGCGACGACAGAAACCCTAGCTCCATATTCGATTCGGGTAAACACAAAAACTCAACGACTTCTTATTCTTCAGTTCTGATAGCAAATCTGAAGCTTCTCTCCTCTTTCTTAAATTTCCGTGAAGGTGAAGATTCTCAGACGGTGAAAACGAAATTAAAGCAGTGGGCTAAGATCGTTTCTTGCTCGGTGCGTCAATCTTCGATTTGACGATTCCAGAGTACAGTTTTAGCTAGAGTAAACCAATACAAATATTGATCGCGCGTTCATGCAGTAAATGTCATTATTTTTCATTATTAACTTGAAATTAACTCTATATTGTAGCTCTAATTTAGTTTTAATCAAAGCAATTTGTTTTCCTGAATTTGCGGTATGACTGATCCTTTTACTAATATTTAATTTGATTCATTCCAGTTGTCTCTAATTATAAATAATTCGTTAGAAAAGTCTTCTCTGATCTGATATGGATTTATTGATTCACTTGTTTCGAAATCCAATGTCATGATATCAATTGATTAATTTATATTGTAAATATCGTGAGGCATTAGGATAGTACATTTAAAGTAGTCATTGTTATGGGCAGCTTTTTACGATGACCTACCCACATAATTATTCATTGTTCATATGTTTATTATTGGTCCTATCACATCCAGTATGCAGGCTCTGATTTGGTCTAGTTTTGTGTTGAAACATGAGCAGTGAAAAAATAAACACGATGCTGAGTCATGCGGGTAAAGTTGGAGTTGGATTGATCAAATTTAGTTGGATTTTAAACTCGATCGTCCTTAGCGGACGACTGCACCTTATAGCTGCGTCTTCTATGGTCAAATTGGCTTTTTTAAAACCCAGAATCATGTTGGCCTATTACCCCCTAAACTCAATGTCAAAATGGCCTTTAACCCTATTTAAGACTGAGCCAAATGCATTTACTCAATATTGCATAGCTTTCTTTTTGAGACAATAATGTGCATAGGTATTTTTTATTAGAAGTATGAGTGTGACGAAGGAATTCAATAGTGATCGGAGAAATGGATGACGCAAGAACGTGGATAACCTAAGAGTACACGAGTGCGGGGTGTGAGATACTGATAGCTCCAACCATAGAATGATTCTCTTCTTTTCTTGGTGGGTTTTGCAAGGAATAGGCACCTCCCCCCGACCCACCCAAATATCCCACCTAAAGAAGACGTATTTATTTAAGAATGTTTATCGAGCAAGCCACGGTTGATCACGCCATTCCGCCTTATGTTTCTGATCTTATTATCACAGCATGAAGCACAGACTATCCAGCTCATATTAATATATGAGCCCACAATTACGTTTTATTTAAAAATAAAATTTTTATGATTTATAAATGAAATCTTTTGCATACTTTGTACTGCGTTTTATCTTAAGCTAAGAATCAAAATTTCAAATTCTGTCTCAAACAAATAATATTACAGTAATAATACTCTAAGACATCACAACAATCTCTTCTTATTATGTTTTATTTTTTATATGTTCCGTATCTTTTACTAAATAATCTTGCACCGTAGGTTAAGTATTTGTAATTTATTACATTATTTTTAAAATAATTTTTGTGATTAATAGTTGCTCCTTTTAAATCGAATTTCAGTGGCAGCAACCGGACGTTTCGAAAATATCTGGCTGACATTTCTTCAAGATATTATTTATTTGCTGACTTGGCACTAACCAACGGAAATTGCACATGTAAAAGCGTGCAGGTGGAGCCCGCCCATCTCTCCTCGAATATATATATTGGAGGCTCGGTGCAAGGTTTTTCTTGCTACATTATCGCGTCGATTTTGTTTTGGTTGATTCGCTTGGTTTCTGTCCGCTTCCCGATTCGGAGGAGTGGTAGACAATCTCTATCTTAATAGTCCGGCGCCGATGTCCGATCTCGTAGCAATGAGAGTTTGTCCGAATGAGTAATCTGGAAAGGACGACTCCATTGACTCTTCCATTTGCTTTGATAGCTCAAACGTCGTCTCTTCTCTTCCTTCTCAGATAGCTTACCAGGTGTTAATCCTTGCTCTCCAGCTCCAATTCTTTTACCAGGTGTTAATCACAGTGTAGATTGGTTTGATCCCAAATATCCGAAGTCAGTCCATAATCTGGGAATGCCTCTGATTAAGATCAAATTTTCTCATATATTTCTACTCTTGAACTTGCTGTCTGGTTCTTCCTTGAACAAATGTTAATTTTAGAATTCCCTACCAACATTATATCATCTATCTACTCTTATAAGGCCGGAAAGAACATTCTTTATGTCTAGTAAGAAGTGAATTGTCCAGCTGTGGTTGCTGAATACCATTTGCAATTAATATTTTTGAAAGGTCAGAAAACCATTGTCTTGAAGCGTGTTTGAAAGCATTTGATATTTTCTTTGATCAACATATAATGTGGAAGGTTTCTCTCTCTTCTGTCGTATCCTTGAGGAATGGACATTTAAACATTCTTATTTTTAACGGCCATGTAATAAAGATCCGTCGTCAAGTCGTGCAGAACATCTTCAATTGTAAGATCTTCAGTTAATCTAACCAGGCCAACTTGTTTGATGGGGGCAGGAGAATCATTAAATAGGGCGACAAAACCATTTGAAACAGCATATGTTGTTAAGAAATCTTTGATATTTTAGCATGCATGAAGTGCAGCTTCAATATCTAACATCTGTGATGGAGAAGGAATATTATTTGGATTTCATGTAGCAAGAACATAAGGATTATGAGTGCAAATTCGTGGCACAAGGTGCAGACTCCAGTAAGTTGAAAGCTTAGAAAAGCATGTAGTGGCTAACACTTGATAGAGATCAAGGAAGCAAGAACAATGCAAGATTTGACTATTCAAAAAGTAATCGGTCTGCAAAACATCAATGAGATCCTCCAACAATAGCAGTATTTAAAAAAAAAACAATTCCATTTCATTAATAGAAACTGCCATAGTTCACCAGAATTACAGAGCAAAGAGGAAGAAGGAGAATAAGTTGAGGAAGAGAGTCCCATGGACAGAGTGGAGAATAAGAGATTTAGAAGAAAAGAGGGAGAAGATTGTAGACAAAGAAGAGGTAGAAAGAGTAAGAACACAGAAGGAGGAGGAGGAGGAGAACAGAAAAGGGATGCCAAATTGAGGAAGAAGACGTCTCCAGTTCAAAACCATCCAGCACCTGAAATCGCAAACTAAATACTCATGAGTTGGCTCTGATGACGATCGGAATCCAATAACTGCATCTTATTCTCGTTCAAACTAAAATTAAAATGAATCTTAGATGTCTGGGCCTCTAGTTTTATGGTAGTCTCCAACGATAGGAATTTTTCAACAAGATTCTATGTAGTTCTGGCACATTTCCTTGCTCAGCATCCAAAGCTTTCTCACAAACTTCATTTTTTGTTGTATGCACATGCTGTGCGACAGATTGTTCTCATTCACCAAATGGTTGGAGACCATAGACACAATTGGATGATGTAGTCCGACTATTTCATTATGGTTTATGAAATCGTGAAATTCGCTTAATACATTTTATTAATTGAAAGTACGATAGCTTACTGATGTGGTTATTCACCTAAAAAAGAAAGAAGATGGAGAAAAACTACCTATGGTCAGCTGACCCTACCTTTTCAAGCTGCATTCTCTTCTTTTATACGAGATTTTAGTTTTTTCTCTTATTGGTTTTAGAAGCCATTTATCGATTTTAAGGGTATTAAATCTTTCAAGAGTTGTATTGATTTTGATAGTGGAAAGAGCAGTCGTAGTAGTCATCACCAATCTTTAATTATTTATGAGATATTGCAAAAGAAGTGTAGTGCTTATAACATCTGAAGCTTAGGAATGAATTGGTATGATATAACTATCTCATTCCTCTATGGATATTCTTATCTTTCTCTATTTTACCTTGGTGCAAAGTTCCTGGTAGGCCCCAATTCTAAAGACATGCAAGCGACCTAAGAATATTAATGTGGGTCCACGTGCCAAGTGCGGACACTGCTATTGCTTTGTTCTTCTATAGTCTGTCAGTTTCTTTGATGGTCAGTTTACAGTTTATTTGACCTTCTTGTTTTGATTTGAAAATAGGAGCAACACGCAGCGTGGATTCCGTGGACAAATGAGAAACACAGTTTATACCTTGATTCTTTGGAAATGTCATTTGTTAACTGCAAGATTCTGTCTGCTCATATAATTTGTTTGTGCCATTGTCTGCTCAAATGAGAAACACAGTTTATACCTTGATTCTTTGATGTCATTTCTTTGATGGTCATATAATTTGTTTATACCTTGACTCTTACTGCTTTAATGTTTTCTTATTATTGTTCTATGTTGCAGACTAGGTTTGCACGAGATGGTCAATGGCAGATATTGTATTTAAAGGGACTGAAGCGTGAACGGCGAGCACCGCTGATTCACCATTTATTCTAAATAATACACAGGTTCATAATTCTCTCTCTTCAGCCAAGATTCCAATCGTGGCTGCAAATGGTGTCCTAGGAGAATGCAGAGAGGAGAGATGTGTGACAGGCAATCTCACTACGTCCTATGCATCTGCAAGAAGTTCACAAGAACTCCCTTCAGCTAAGCACATGTTCCAGGATTACGTTTCCGGCACTGAAGGTAATTATGGATGACTTCCCATCTGAAAAATCTTTGTTATTAGTCACAAGGGCTCTCCACTTCACCTGATTGGATATGCTATTCTATCGTTCTCTCTGCCTCACTTTATTCTTGTACACTCACATAGCATGAACAAGTAAGTTCTTGAATTTTGAAGAGATATAGAATTATGGTTTGGTTATTTCATGTTTAGATACAATTGAACTCATGAAGCCATCTTGTTGTGTAAACGTGTGTGTTTTTATACGCATGTAAGTAATGGTTTTACCTTTTTATGAGCAGTCTTTCTGTTTGGAGTGTTTTGTTTATTCCAAATTTTTAGCTCTGTTGTATAAATGCTGTGTTCTTATTTACATTGGCAAAATGACACGGAGAGTTTTTCTTTGCGGAACACGCACTCTGGAACAATGTCTCTCTTTTCCCAGAGTTATCTTGGATTTTGCAGAAGTCTCAGACCAGAACTTCGAGGATATTGAAAGTGACACGCATTGGCGGCCTTTTGAAATGCTATATGCTTCAGCTTTTCAGCTAGTAAGAATGATGCTTAGTTTTCAATACAGAGCTTGCTGATAAACAAGTTGGTACTTGACAGGAATGGTTCAACAGATTTCTGCCAAAAAGAGTGAGGGAGTTGATTTGCTTTTATTGTGGATTTGATGCAGAAAAATGGGTCATCTAATTCTAGTCTCAATGGGGAATTGAGAGGCTGTACAGTACCTAATTTGATATCAAAATCCCCGATGTTTTCCCTGTCTGATTTCATAGCTAATTTGATATCGAAATCCCCGTGTTTTTTATCCTTTGCTGTCAATCCAGAGTACATGTTACAATTGAAACTTGATTTAAGGTGTTACACGGACATGATACATAAGTGAGTAAGAACAAGATTGACTAGTTTTAAATCTTTTGTTTTTCCTTAGTAGGAGTAGATATTGAAATGCTCAAGTGTGACTTCTTCCAATTATTTGTAATATTTTTACCAATTAGTAGTAATAGTTTTATCTTCAATTTTAAAATTTATATCAGATTTTATTATAATTTGAGTAGAGTTTTACTCGATTTTAAAATTTTTTTGATTCACCGTCTTAATTCTGGTTTCAAGATTTTTTATTCCTAAGACCAGAATCGGCTCATACGGTTTTTAAAAAAATTAGAACTAATATCAAATTAAAAACAACAATACCACTGCTTAATCAAAACCTAAACCCATAAGATGAAAATTTTTTTTTGTCAAAAACTAAACCGAACCTGTGGGTCTCACCGCAATGCAAATCCTTTTCTTCACCTCGGCAACTACTGCCAAGAGAGAGAGAGAGGGAGAGAGAGTCGATGCATGAGTGAACTCTGATCGGTCGAAAACGAGTGTCAAAATGTCCATCATGAGAAGAGCTGCAACTATTGTCAACAAAGATCTCATGGCGTGTTGTTTTCCGTCTATTTCGGGGGAAACGCCGTCGACTTAGGGTTTGAGATTTAACCCTCTCAATCTGTTTTCTTTCTCGAATATTGGTAGATTTCTCTTACTCTCGTCATTCTGTACATTTTGGCATAAGTTTCATCAGATGGGGTATGTGGAATCCAGAGCTGTTGATGAATCTATGCGCATGTGGTGAAGCTTTGTGTGGCACACATGCTTAGTTGACTTGCGGGCTCGGGTCGACCCATAACCATTTGACCCGTCCACCTGGAATCGGACCTGATTTGAGTTTGGTTCACCCAACCCATTTGGTCTGGATTGGTTTAGACTGCTGAACTGGTAGGCTTGAACTGGTTTAATCCGGTTCGATTGGACTCGTTCGGGCTGAACTGGCCAACCACGATTCAAGGCCTGATTTTAAGGCTTGGCGGATCCGACCCAATCCGAAAATCCGATTGGTTCGGGTCGGATTGGGCAATAGTATTTGGTCGACAAAGTCGAGTTTCGATCTGACGTTCGGATCGTTTATCGGATTGGATCATTATCGGATTCAAACGCGATCCGTACGTCGGATTGCAAATTATAAACGATTTCCAAATTGAAATTCTGAAATCCCCAAATCGAAAGTCGAAACCCTTCTGAACTCCCGACTCCCGAATCCCGACGATCGACTACGTGGCCCGCGACGAACCCTGAATTTCTCTTCTTTGCTGAAGTTCTCATCTCTGCCGAGTGCCGAAGATCTCTTCCTCCCCTCTCAGGTTAGATTCCGTCGCCCAACCTATTATTCGCATTATTTTGGAAATTGAATTTCGTCGTTGATTCAGTAGTTGGATTAAGTTGTTGTCGCATTATTGTCGATCCCTCACCTGCATGTAGATGAATAACATATTTTACTATGCTCTATCGGTCATTGGGAAGTCGGGATCAGAAGGGATGGGCGTCGGATCGGAATCCGACCCGACGCTTACCCGAGAACTCGTTACCAAATTTTAGAATAAATTTTTGTAATGAATTTTTGTAATGAATTATTGTATTTCGTGCTGTGTTTTATACAAATTTTACAATGAATTTTTGTGCTTTGTTAATTTGACACTTTTAAATTTGGTTTGGTTGTTTTGTTGCAGAATGGAAAGTACAGCTTCTACAACTATCGACACTAAGATACAATCAACATCTACAACTCCGGTGACAGCTACGGATCCTATTGAGCCTGCCTCTAATCCAAGAAAAAAAGCTTTCAGGGCTGCATGTTGGGATCATTTTACGTTGGTTGAAGGATGTGATCCAGAGGACCCGAGAGCTAGCTGCAGCCATTGTGATAAAAAATATGTTTGTCATACGAAGAAGGCGGGAAGTTCGAACATGACAAAGCATTTGAAGAGTTGCAAAAAGTATTTGTTGGCCACACATCAATTACAGAAGAAGTTGTCGTTTACTACGCAGAAAGGGGAAGCAAGCTCGTCTTCCGTATCATCTTTCACGCAGACAGAAGCGCGTGAAGTACTTTTGAGCATGATTATAACTGATGAACTACCAATGAGAATGATAGAAAAAAAAGATTCAAGAAAGTGGTGTGCATATCTCTGCCCCGAGTTGGTTCTACCTTCGCGCAGGTTGGTGTCCAGGGATATCGTGGTCATTTATAAGATGGAAAAAAATCAATTGAAAGAATATTTTAGTAAAAGTAATCAGATAGTTTGACTGACTACAGATACTTGGACGTCGGCGCAGAATACAAATTACATGGTTTTGACATGCCACTTTATTGATGAAGATTGGAAATTGCACAAGAAAATATTAAATTTTTGACAGATTAACGACTACAGAGGAGAAACCATTGGAAAATTAATTGAGAGATGTTTACGTGATTGAAGGATTGAGAAGATGTTCACAATTACTGTGGACAACGCCTCCTCAAATGATGTGGCCATTGCACATATGGTTAGGAGTTTGCGACATTGGAATGAATTGGTTTTAGATGGAGAGTTCATTCATGTTCGATGCTTTGCTCACATCACCAATTTAATTCCTTGTATGTGACCTCCAACATGTATGTTAGTGAGGTATGTCGAATGAAGCTTAATATTCAAATGCACGTTGGTCCTAATCCGTTATTGAGAACAATGACTAATGACATGATTGTGAAATTTGACAAGTATTGGGGCAACGTCGAAAAAATGAATAAACTTATGTGAATTGTAGTTCTTTTGGATCCTCAGTGCAAAGCAAATATGTTAAAACTTTGTTTGACCATTCTGATAAGGGACGAGCGAGAGCGTGAATATTATGACAAAGTAGATGTTTTTTTGCTTCGACTTTATAGTGAGTATAAGGGTTTAAGTGACGAACCATCGAGTTCATCCAATGTTAGCGCACCACTACTGAAGGATCATTTATTTTCTAGATTATACTTCGGGTCATCTTTTATCGAGTATAGAATTAGTAAGTCGGAACTTGACGTCTACCTACATAATGTTGTTGAAGAATTTTTTGATAATCTAGACCTTTTGCTATGGTGGAAATTGAATTCTCATAAATTTCCAATTTTGAGTATGATAGCGAAGGATGTGTTAATCTTTCTGATTTCTACGGTACCGTCAGAGTCAGCTTTTAACTGTGGTGGTCGTGTTATTGACTCATTCCGCACTTCTTTGTTACCGAAAATAGTGGAGGCTCTTATTTGCACTCAGAGTTGGATCCGTTCTGAATCTGAAACTCTTTGTTGTCGGAGGTATTGGAAGATTACAAAATTATTGACGAAGGTATATTTCAACTACACGTTATTTATTAACATTACTATTTATTAATGTTATATTAATAAGGATGTTTTATGTGTTTTTGTTTTGTAGAAATTACGGAGAATACAACCGGGTGAGACGTAGAGCTGATTATTGAACTCTAATCGTATGGATGGATTATTAATATTTAATATCGTATGTTTTAGTCTTTAGATTATGTATTATGTTGAGATTATGAATTGTTTTTGTATTCTGGATTGTTTTGGATTATGATTGATTTAGATTATCATTTTTTTTATTATCATTGTCATGGATTATTGATACTTTGATAGATTCTAATTATGGAAAGTTTTGGATTATAATTAATTATTATTGATGAATTTTTTTTGGATTGTGAATAGTTTTAGATTATAGATAGTTTACTTTTAGTTGTTTTGGATTATGGATATGTTCGGATTGCTGTTGGAAAATTTAGGAAAGATAAAATGGCTCTCTGGAAATGTAAAATGCTCTCGGGAAAACGACTCTCGGGAAAATGTAGGATCCGAAATCCGATCCGATAACTTTGCCAAAATTCGGATCGGATCGAATTTGGATGGAGTTTTGGAGCCAATCTGATCGGATCCCCCTACTCCAATCCGATCCGACGCCCACCCCTACCTGATTTATGTCCAAATTGGCCTTTCTTTGTGGCATATGACTCCTTTTTCTTTCTTTCTTTCTTCTTCTTCTTCTTCTTCTTCTTCTTATTATGAGCTTATTTTGAATAAATTTTGATGTGGCTTGATTGCTAGCTTTCGATCTTTGGTGAGATATTTTATGAGTTTTATGCATCGTTTCTTTGAAATGCAAAGGGTATATATCTGGATTTGATTTAGTGGTATTATTGGGAGGAAGTATCATGTTGATGTTTTGGTCTTTTAACCACCAAAGCATCTTGAGGCTACCCTTGGCCCTTAATTTCTCTAATGTAAATGGGCTTTGTAGTTTATATGTGATCACTAGTGGTAGGATGGTCTAGATCACTAGTGGCTTACTACGCGAGTTAATCACTATGGCTTTTCCCCATTTTTGCGACGATAGGTTAAATACCTAGACACTATCGTTTATGCGAGTTTCACGATGTGGCTTTGTCTCGAGATAATGAGTGATGAGACGGTGATTATTATACGTGACAGTCCAGATTACTATTAACTTACTATGCGAGCTAATTAGCGTGACTTTGTCTCGATGTCATAATGGCTAATTAAATACCTGGACACCGTCAATTTCTTTTAGTGTGACTTGTTGGACTTGGTCCTCGAGTGATACTCGTTTTTTACTTCGATAGTTTTCCTTGGCATGTTAGTGAGGATATTTTACAAGTATAGTAACTTATATATGTGACAGCTCTCAAATACCTTACAACAATTTGAATAGTCAGTTTTATATGGTTAGATGAATATGTTTGGTTGTTTTATTACTCATTTATCATCTTATCACGTTTTATTCAGAAAAGATTGAATCTTAGTTTTAACATGGTGCATTAGATATAAGTTTCTTATTAAGTTAGTTCCTAAACCCATAGACATTCCATTTTTGGTCTATAGCTAGTTGATCTTGTTTAAGATTGGCATAACGAAGAATCTTCCAATTTTATCTTCTTGTTCCTCTATTTGTATTGTGGTGAGAATATGAATACCTAGGATAATTATTTCAATTGGGTTGTAATTTGGATTTTATTGTCCATGTATCAGAAGAAAGATTTACATTATTTATTATCATGTTTTGTGTAACGACCCTCATTTTTATTTTAGAATTTGTGATTTTAAGATGGAAACGTTTAAGATCATTTTTATGAATGTTGCTTGAATATTAGAGTGTTAAGGTATTTTGGATATTAGAAAATTAGTAGGTCGAAGGTGATAAAGGAAATAAGTGATTTCTGGTCGACGGTCGACACTTTGTTTACCGGTCGACCCCAGGATTTAAGAGTGGTCGACACAAGTCACTCTCGGGAACACTTTCGGTCGACCCTAGGACCGAGCGGTCGACGCAAATGACTCTCGAGAAATTCCTTCGGTCAACACAATTGGACGAGCGGTCGACACTTTCCCGATTTAAGTTGAAAAGTCAACAAAAACTTGGAGAAATCCAGATGGATGAACGTGAGAGAAAGATTGATTTTGTTTAATTAAGAGATAAGAAGGCATGGTCTGCCATTTCCATCCCATCACGATTTCTTTTCCCTATCTTCTCTGAAGTTCTCACGTTGATCAAGAGAAGAGTGAGATTGAGAAAGAAAAGAAGTTCTGTGAGAGAAAATAGTGAGAAAGTGAGATATTTTAAGAGAGGCGAGGTATGAAACTCTAAAGCTCTCGTGGAAACTGAAGTTCAAGGTAACATTTTATATCCTCTTAATTTCTTCTAAGTTTAGTGATGATAAAATGATAGTATTGTTTGAATTGGTGGATAAAAATGAGTGATTTCATGCTAAGAGATAAGAAAAGAGTTAAGTATGAACAAAGTTAGAGTTTTGGAGATTCGGTCGATAAGTAGTAGGAATTAGAGTTTATGTCCTTTATAAGAGTTAGAGTAAACTCTTAGAGTGATTTATAGCTTTTGGAATCACTCGATTTGAAGCTGTGTAAAAAGTTATGAACGTCGCAAGTCACTGTACAGAAACTGGGAAAAGCTGCAGTCGACCCCTTATAGGTTGGGTTGACCGATTCTCAAATTAAAAACACACGGTCTCTATTTTGTCGACATGGGTCGACCCCTTACAGGTTGGGTCGACCGAATCGGGGTTCAAACAGTGAATGCCCTCTGTTTTTTCCACATAAGTCGACATGCTTTAGTTTTCTGAATTTGATGTCTTCTAAGAAGTTATAGTAGACTCCTTAAGGAACAATTTGACAACTTAATCATCAGGAATGAATCATTATCAAGGAAGTTATAGTTGTTTGAAGTTGGAATAGAAAGCTAAGACTTTATGCAATTTATGATCCTTATATGATTTATATGTTTAGGTCATGTATTGGATTAAAAAGGGACCCAAGAAAGCAGCTAAGGTAAGTTTGCATTAAGATGGTTTGGCCTTTAAGTGAGACTACATTGCAAAGATTAGGATTATGTTTGATGTGTGTTGCATGTTTGTTTTCATGACATGTTTGGTGATGTATGCTTATTTTCATGTTATGTTATGTGATTTAAGTGATGTTTTCATAGTCACATGGTCATGCATCATAGTTTTACAAAATGTCTGTAAACTATTTTCATGCGTGGTTTTACAACGTAGTTGGAGGTAAACGAAATATGATTAGTGGTATGAGATGCCAATTATGTTTCGTCTCCGATGAATTAAGAACATGAAAAGCAGAACAGTAAAGTAAATGGTTATTACAGGCCTGAGCACTCCAAGTAGTAAGTAAGTGGGCCCAGGCCCAAGATTAGTAGAAGTTGAAGTAGGTGAAGGGAGTGTTCTTGAGATCCTGTAATATTTCCAAAGATAAAGAAGATATGAACGTGAATGAAATTGTGCATTGTTTTATCAACAGCATAACATATTCATGCATTGCATTTTATAGTTATGCTACTTACTGAGCTTTAGGCTCATAGTTTAGGCTTTGCAATGTAGGGAATGTAATGGAGGAAATGGTGCAAGTGACTGACCAAGGAGTTCGAGAAGAAGACTGTCCAAATGATACAGTTTATTGAGTGATGACTGACGGGGAGTGATGCATGACACACACACAGTTATAATATAAAATATTTTGAATATTTTGAATATGTAATTAAAATGTATACCCTTATTTTGGTGTGATGGATTACCAATATTTTGAAAATGAATGTATTTTATTTAAAGGTGGAATTCAAATGTATGTTTTTATTATTCGACAGTTTTCCTTGTAAACTGTTTTATAAACTAAAGAGAGTTTTTTAGAAATTAAAGTAACGAGTTTTCCACTTTTGAAAGTAATGTAAGTAAGTAAGAAATCATGTAACGGACCGGTTCTCGGGTCGCCGAAAAGTAAGAAAAACAAGTAAGCGAGTAAGTAAGTAAGAACAACAGTAAGCGGCGTCCTGGGAATCGGTTCATTACATTTTGATTGGAACATTTTAATTTGGACCTGTAATTAAGTAATCATGAATTTTCGGATAAATTAAATTCCTTTGGGTTGGACCTTGGACACACTTTGGTGGATTTGGTCGTTTGACTTGACGTTTTGACAACGATAGCACTTGGAGTGATGGCAAAAATTTATGGTATTAGAGTCAGATTTATTACTATATATTAAACCTTTTATTACATAATAATGATACATTTCGATTAGCTGCATTTGACATAGGGATGCTAAATCAGTTTTGTGTGGCTTATAAATAATCTTGCCCCCAAAAGAGATATTTAAGGAACTAACAAAATGAAAGCATCTTCGATGCAAATAAGTAAATGCACAACATGAATATTGAAGATGTCCCACATTATTCTCGAACTTGTCTGATATTTCTTTTGAAAGATGTGCACCAAAATGCGATGGTGGAACAAACCATCAAGTTGCAGAAGAATGACCTGAGAGGATGAAGCGCAATCTGAAAGCCATCAGAGTTCTTGGAGAGTTTCGAATCAGCATTACCTCCCACTTTTTACAGAAGATGACTCATAGTTGGTGGAAAACATTTATGAGCACCTATCCATATGTGGACTCGACGAAGTGGAGGAATGAACTCGTCTATTTTGAAACTAGTTTGGAAATGGCAGTTAGCGTGACTCAATGATCCAAGCCTTCAATGACCTGAAGTAGGATACGATGACCATCAGGGGTACTTCAATCGATTCTTCAAGCTCTTGGCTTATTGAGAAGGAGTTTCGTAGTATGGCCGATTGATCTAACTTTAGTCTGGTTTTCAACAAATAAACCACCCTCCAAGCCATTTAAAAGGTAGCTCAATGCATCGAACAAGCATTTGATGACACACAAGGTGTCACGATCTTACTTTCAAAAGATCGTGCGACAACTAATTTTACGGTCACAATGAGTGTGCCTACGAGTGTGCCAATGCCACCGAGTGTCTACATCGTTAGTGCGGACTTTTTGTCTAACGAGTGAACAAGCAAATTTATTTATTCGACACGAGCGTCATGAGTATAGTGAGAATATAGAGAGTGTGTTGCAAAGAGCTTGTTCATTGATTGCTAGCAAAATTGCAACGTTTGGTAGGAGGTCTATGTGCGATGTCTCCCCCCTAAAATGTAATCCGGTCCATATTAGCTACAACAAGAGTAGACATTCTATGTGGCCGAGAAGTCACTTCTTACTGAAAATGGGAATAGACAAGTAAAGACAGGAAAAGAAATTAAAGGTATGGGAGGCCACAAGCAGCAGGCTCTGGACAAGCCCCGACCTTGACACTTGACCTTGATTTTCTCCTCCATTTGAGCTATTGACGCCCTCGTGAACTTTTCCTTTGCTTGTGCTAGAACTCTTCCAAGTCTTCAAATCTCTCCCAAGATACTTCGTCATCTCCTAGCCCTTTCCACTTGATTAGGTACTCTTTTTAGCTACGATGGCTAACTTTGACGCTTATGTCTGTGAGAACTTTCTCAACTTGCTTCTTTTTCTGCTTGTTGATGATGATATCTATCCTGGAAACTTAGTTTCTTTCTATGTGCTCCTCATCTTGGTGACACAGCTTTAGGTTGTTGACATGAATGACAGGGTGGATCTTGAGCCATGGATGTAGATGAACTTTATAGGATGCTTTTCTAACATTCTCGCTTACTTTAAATGGGCTCCTATGACTCCGTTGTCTTGCTTTCCTCTAAAACAAAGTTGATCAGACAACTGCTTCCACTCCTAAGAAAAGTTGAACGCTTTAAGGCTTTTCCTATCATAAGATTGTTTCAGAGTGTGGGGGCATCACAGGTTGTCTCTCGATGACAATCTCGAAGGGACTCATTCCTGTGGAAGAACTCTTCTGGCAGTTGAAACAAAACTAAGACACATTTAGGAGACTTGGCATATTCTTTTGATTTGTACTGATGAAGTATCAGAGATATTCTTTGAGCAAGCTGTTGAAGCATTTTGTCTATCCATCTATTTGAAGATGATAACTAGAGGAGATATTCAAGCTCGATCCAAGTAGCCGAAAGAGTTCCTCCTAAAATGACCTTGTGAACTTAGCATCTTTATCACTAATGATGCTTTGAGGAATCCCCCATAACTTCACTATATGCTTGAAGAAGAGTTGGGCCGTAACTTTGGCTGGACACTGATTTGGTGTGGCAATAAATGTGGCAATAAATGTGGCATATTTTGATAAATGATCTATGATCACCAATATGGCTTTCGAATCATTGGAATATGGTAGATTTGAGATAAAATCCAAAGAATTGCTTTCCCAATGTCTCTTTGGGACATGCAATGGTTCTAGAAATTTAGAAATTTGGTCTCTCTTTACATTGTCGTGCTGGCACACCAAACAAGTCTTCGTATACTGTATAACATTGCATTTCATCTTAGGCAAGTAGTAGCCCATTTTCAAGAGGGCATAAGTCCTCTGCCAACCTGCGTGGCCTACCAACAAAGTGTCGTGACATTCGTGTAGGAGAGTATGCCGCAAGTTATTGCTACGTGGTACATACAAATGACTTCCTTTGGTGAGGTGTTGGCCATTCTCCATCTAAAACTATCGAGTCTTCCTTTCTTTCACTAGTTCAATAATGGCACGAGCTGCATGATCATTCTCTAATGATGTCCTGTAGAGCTCCATTTATTCTGCATGCTTGGATGTGTGACAGATAACAAAGACTCGCACACTCTGCTCTATGACTTAGCGTATCAGTCACTTTGTTGCTTTGACTAGACTTGTGTTCAAAGCAGAAGTCAAATTCAGATATCAGTTCGTGCCAACGTTCTTGTTTGGCCGATAGCTTTGGTTGTTCAAAGAAGTGTCAAATAGAAGTATTTTCTATCTTCACCACCAATTTTGACTCTAGCAAATATTGTCTCCACACCCACAAACAATGTATCACTGCCAGCATTTCCTTCTCGGAGACAATGTATCTCCTCTCTGCTTCTTTCAATTTTCAACTTTCAAAAGTGACATGGTGCCCATTTTGCATCAAGACACCCCCTAATGCAAAGTCTGAGGCATCCGTCTCCACTTCAAAGGGCTTAGAAATATCTATCAGCGCAAGAACAAACTCCTAAATCATGGCTTCCTTGAAATCTAAGAAGAATTTCTCGCATCCAATAGTTCACTCCCAATGAACTCCCTTATTCAACTACTCAGTTAAAGGAGCGACTCTCTTTGAAAATCCCTCAACAAATCGTCGATAATAGTTAGCCAGCCCGAGAAAAGAGCATAGTTCAGTGAAAAAGCTTGGGGTCCACCATTCTTTAATAGCCTTTATCTTGTCAACGTCCATACGACATTGATCTTGCTCAATGATATAGCCAAGGAATTCAATGCTCTTCTGAGCGAAGAAGCATTTCTCCTTTTTGACAAACAGTTGATTCTCTCTTAACTTTTTGAGAACCAAATAAAGATGAGTCTTGTGATCCTCTAGGATCTCAGTGTACACCACAATGTCGTCGAGGTATACTACAACAAACTTGTCAAGGTACTCATGGAACAATTGGTTCATGAGCGTGCAGAAGGTTGCTAGTGCGTTTGTTAGTCCGAACGGCATCACCAAGAACTCAAAAGCTCCATACCTCGTCACGTAGGTCATTTTAGGCTCATGACCTTAAGCAATTCTAACATGATAATAGCCTAATCGGAAATCCAGTTTTGTGAAGTATTTGGTCTTATATAACTGGTCGAACAGATCTGTGATGAGCGAGATCATATACTTGTTTCAAACTATGACCTTGTTAAGGACTCGATAATTAATGCACATCCACAGGCTATCGTCTTTTTTCTTTTGAAACAGTATAGTTGCTCCAAAAGGTGCATTTGCAGGCCTGATGAATCCTGCCTACAATAATTTGTCAGAGCCATTCAACACGGGGCCTTAGCAAGAGGTTTGGACCTCGGGGTCAACTCGATTTGATGGTCTATGTGTCTTCAAAAAGGTAATGTCTTGGGCAGACACTCAGACATAGTGTCGTTGAACTCTTCCATGACCTCCAACACTTCCAGAGAGACTATTTCTTCCTTTCCTTTGATGGTGCTTGACGAGACAAGACCATATGTAGGATCGTTATCATTCAGCCCTTTCTTAAATTGCATTGCAGATATCATCCTTGTGTTTCCCAAGTTTGGTTGTTTTAGTATTGCAAGGACAACTGTTATAGTATTACTTGTGATCATCAAGAATTTTGCTGATGGAATCAGGATGACTCTGTGCTCTATCAAAGACTCCATATATGGTCGAAGTCATCCATCTTTGCTACGAAAAAGTCTATTAAACCAATCCACGAGTCAAGACTCAACTGCACCCTTCTCACAACGCCAAGTACGAGCATTGCTTTTGCATTGACTATTTTCATCTTGCCAGCATTCCTTTATACCCTCAAGCCCACGCGGTGAGATTTTTTCTCGGTGATGAAATTATCGGTAGTTCCTGAGTCTATCATTACGACTTTTCTTTAGTTCCTCCATTTGTTGCTGAACTGCTGACAAAAAGGTTAACGTCCCAACTTCAGCAAGCTCGATCAGCTCTTCCTCAACTGTTCCCCAAACTGGGTTATCGTTGTGCATTGAAGCTTGCAAGACTGCAAGGGCTGTGTGGTGTGGGCATTCAACCACTCTATGGGGCCTTTGCGCAAGAGGGCGCTTGAAAGATTTTGTACCCTTTGTTCGACTTTTGGAATTTTTTTGGGTTAGAGCTACTAGGCATGTTCTTCTTTGTTCTTGGACTCTCAGTGGACTAGTCAAACAATCGCTCAGCAGCAATGAGGGCGCTTGAAAGATTTTGCACCCTTTGTTCATATAGTTTTTTTTTCCCACGATTTCAAACCTTCGATAAAAGTGAAAATCTTATCCTTCTTAAATATATCCATGATATTGAGCATGATGCTAAAAAACTATTTCACGTATTCTCAAATGCTAGCATTTGCTTTAGTTCTCGAAGCATTCTGCATGTATTGAACTCATCATTTTCTTGAAAGAATTGGTCTTTCAACAGCCTCTTAAATTTTTCACATGTATCGATCTCACATTCACCATTACAAATTTTGTGATATTTCAATATCCACCATAGCTTTGCATGGCTAGACAGATACATCGTTGCTATTGTTATTTTAGAGTTTTCTTTTATGCTCGTAGCCTTGAAATATTGTTCCATATCAAAGATCAAATTGTCTATTTCTTTGCAATCACAAGCTTCCCCAAAATCCACGAGCCAAGATTAAACTTGGCTCACGTTGATCTCGGTAATCTCCGCCTTGAGAGAATTAAACATTGCTTTAAAATTCCTAGTTAGGTGGCCAACATCCTCTGACAGACGAGAATGAGCTGTATCAATGTCTTCGATGCGGTCTATGATCTCACCTATGGCTCCATTGGAGCTCTCTTAAGCGTCAACTATAGTCTCTAGCGAGCCGAGCTGAAATTTTTCCAGCTCATCAAGCTTGTTGTGCTTTTCGAGCTGAGCTTGTCGAGTTTATTCGAGCCAAGCTTGTCGAGCTTTTTTCCAAAGATTTTGGCTCGAGCAAGCTCGCGAGCCTGTTGAGCCTACACGAGCCAAACATACATAAATATATTTATTATTACATATCATTAAGATTAAATTATACGAATTCTAAAAACTACAAGTGTAAAAAGTTACATATAAAAAAACTACAAGTGTAAAAGATTACATATAAAAAAATACAAGTGTAAAAAATTACATATAAAAAAATACAAGTGTAAAAAATAACATAAAATTACAGTTTAGAAGTTACTAATTTTCGAATTCTAAATTTTTGAATTCCTCTGTTAATTCATCCTCTCGTTGTTGGTTTTTTGTAACTGCATCGCTCCAATCCTTCAAGTATATCAAGGCCTCCACGAGATCCGGTGCAAGATTTCCACGTCGATCGTCAAACACTCGTCCACCTGCACTAAAAACAGACTCAGAAGCTACAGTAGAAACAAAGGTATTAGTAAATTGCGTGCCATTTTATAAAAATCAGATATACGACCGCATTATTTTTCCACCAACCCAAAATATCAAATGCATCATCACAGGAAAGTTGATAACGAGTGTCCAAATAAATATCGAGTTCATTCTTATCAGAACCATAAGAATGCACATCGCTATCAATTTCTTCATCAATGATATCCATACTATTTAGTAGTTGTCTAAAACGGGAACTACTACTAGAAGTAGACGTGACATTAGACGAAGAATAAGAACTGTATTTATGTTAGTAAGAAGCATACAAATTAGAAAGATCGTTTCTTAATGAAGCTACCAAATTTATAGACATTAGCCATAAGTTATAGGAAATTTTATCAAGCATCAATTTATAATATTGAATTTTATATCTAGGATGCATAACGCAAACAAATGAAAAAATATTGGGTATGTAAAACCAATATTTTTTAAATTTTATTTCCATTTTTTCAACGATATCACAAAATTCATCTACTTTTTTATATCTCTCGAAAGTGTCCGTTAAGTTTATAAATATATGATATGATTCGGTTAAGGAATGAAGGAAAATAAAAAGGTGTCGGTTGAGATCCGAATTTGGAGAAAAATATGGAATTTAGGTGATATTGTGATTGGTGGATCTCGGGTTGCATATGGAGTCTGTGGCTGAAATTTGGAGGGTTTTTTATGAAACGAGAGTAGAGCTTATCATCCAAAAATTTGGGTAATAGCTTGACGGAATCGGAAGTAATGTAGATGGGAGTAACAGGTGGTAAAAATTGGATGGAACGAAGGGATTTAACGGAATGGTTCGGAAAATTGGATGGTAACCGAGGATGGAGAAGAGCTAATGTGGATTACACGCTTACCCTAAGTCCACGGAAAAGTGGCTGAAGTCGTGTAGTACGTGTAGGATCGAGATTAACCTAAGAGGGGGTGAATTAGATTAATAAAATTTTACTCTGATGATTAAACTTTAATCAAATTCGTGCATATGGTTTACTCAATCTAAAACTCTAATGCGGAAAAGATAAGCAACGTAATAGAATTGAGAGAGAGAGAGATTGTCACCGGATTGTTAACGCGGTTCGGCCAACCTTGCCTACGTCCACGCTCCAAGGTACCTCCTTGAAGATTCTTACCGCTCAATTCTTTGAGCTCACTCCAATTGACTTACGGGTGTCAATCAAACCTTTACAGCGACTCTTCTTTAGGAGAGGCATCACCCCTCTTACAAATTTTGCTCACAGAGTATAATACTAGAATTACGGTTACTAACCGACTCTCTCAATCACCAAGTGAATATTCAAGATAGAAATACAAAGATTGAGAGAATGAAATGATTCTCTAAAAATTGGCAGCAATTCGGCTTTCTTTTTGCTCTCCCGAAATCCTCTATTTCAATCGGCATCTCAGCAGCTATTTATAGATTTTGTTCTGCGCAGGCTGGATCGGTCGACATAAGTACGGGATCGGTCGACATAGATATAGCCGTTTAGACACATTGAGAAATAGCCGTTGGGAGTTATCTCTTCTTTCTGCTCTTGATCGGTCGACATAAGTTTTAGTCAGTTGCCGTTGGGAAGAGCTTCGGTCGACATAGATATGGCCTCTGGACATGTATGCGGTCGACACAATAGTTTAGCAGTCGACACAGATATGGCCTCTGGACATGTATGCAGTCGACACAATGGTTTAGCGGTCGACATAGATATGGCCTCTGGACATATATGTGGTCGACACAAGATTGGCCGGTCGACATAAGTGAAGCTTTTGTAACTTGTAAGAAGCTTGGTCGACATAACATTCTTATGTGGTTAACTCATCGGTCGACATATAACGTAGCTGTCGACATAAGTAGGTTGCTGCTCGAAGATAGGTCAACATATCTGGTAACCGGTAGACATAAGTTTATCCTCTGCCTGAGGATGGGTTGACATAACTGGTAATCGGTCAACATAACCTGTAACAGACTTAACAATTTCTGCAAAACTCGACCGACTTGTTAGACAAAAAAGGTACCCTTCGTTGAGGGTATTTCATATACATTATTCAAATCAACTTATCTTTAATGGTTAATCAATTATACAACATATTAATATTCATCATAAAAAAAAATGGTTACTTTAATCATAGTTAAAGCTAACAATCTCCCCCTTTTTGATGATGACAAACCATTATTGATTAACTATCTGTTTGAAAGATAATTTGAGCAAGTTCACATGTTATATGAATTTTATGTAAATTCTCTCCCATAGTAAATGCATGCTCCTCCATAAATATACATCCATATCAAATATCATTGCTAAATAATTAGTCATAGAATGCAAGTCATTATATGTTATCATTGCTAAATAAGGATGAATACTTCTCCCCCTTTGTCATTATCGAAAAAAAACATCCACAGAATAATTCATAGGAAGATGTAAACGGATACAGACTTAATGAAAAGTATTGTTCTACAAAAAGTAAGTCTCACAACAAAAACAAGGCTGAGCTTCTATTCCCAAGGAGATCCAACTAATGGAGATCCAGGCACGTCTAGTGCTGGAGTGGGAACAAGCTCGGTATCTACGGTGGAAGGAGAGGTAAGAACCTCAGTGTCTACAGCGGATGAAATCAACACCGTATCTGGAGTGGATGTACGCTGAGGAACATGTGATCTAGTCGGAGTGACAGATGGCTCAGCATCCGGTCCCGGTGAGGGGGTTTGCTCAGCAACTGGAGCCAGAGAGAAATGTGTGGTAACTCTAGGAGTGACTGCAGCTGATTCGTCAAAGTTTTCTTCTTCTTCTTCCTCTTCAAAATATGCATCCCATGCATCAATTTGGTTCTTAAGGCCATCGACTTTTTTGTGCAGAGCATCAACTGATGTCTTGAGGCTAGTAATTAGGCCATTAAGCATATCTAAACGCCTCTCAATCGAGGAGGAGGAGCTATGCTGTCTCCGAGGTCTCCTATCCTCGGGAGGAATATGAGCTTCATCAATCGTTAGAGGTGGGGAGCTTTGAGGTGTGGGAGGTCGGCGAGGTAGATTTCTCTTGTATTGCCATTCTCCATCTTCATTTTTAGTTAATCCCATCCGTGCGAGGGTCGAATCAGAGTAGATATCATGATTCCTGACTTCGATTAGATTAGCGGGAGAGGGATAAATTACTCATTGTTGAGCAAAAATCTCCATTAGCAAAATATTGAATGGTAATTATTTGGATGCTTTGTCTAGCACTTCCATCATACGTCGCATGATGATAAATTCTACATTAAAGCAACGTCGGGTAAAGAACATATATAAAACATAGAGTTCCATATGGCTAATGTGATCTTTATGCCCGTCCTTAGGCAAAAGATTGTAGGTCGTGATGTGATGAACTAAACGTGCCGTTATGTTGAGATCACTACCTTTGGGCTTGTACGGCAAGTTGTTTGGATCCTTAGCAACCAATTTAAGAAAATCCTTATAATCCGAGCATCGAACTAGAGCGGGTTCCTTCCCTTGCTCGTAGTATCGATCCGTAAACTCATTTACCTCACAACCCAATAATGAGTTCAATGAAGAGTTTATAATCTTAATCGGTTTACCGTAGACTAAACTCTTGAGAGTGAGCAGGTGAGGAATTGTTTGCAAATTTGCATAGAAAAGTCGTATAGCTTCCTCATGATACAAATTCCATAGTCCAAATAACTTCTTTAGTCCTAGATATTCACAAAGCTCAGTGATATCAATCCCCGTAATCCTATCGGGTAGAAATACTCTACTTAATATAAGAGGTTTGACATGTAGAATCTGAGTATACTTATCTTGAGCATCCAAATTTTGAAAGAGATGTTTGTCCCCTGTTAGAGCTGGAGGAATCGACGTTTCACCTGTCGATTTTTACTTTTCCGTGCGCTTCCTCTTGATGGGGAGTTTGGAAGTGGATGTCATTGATATTAAAGAAAAGATAGAGGATGAGACTGAGGAGCAATCAGAAAAGAGGTTGGAATTGTTGAAGGAGGGCTTGGAATCGCCGGAGAAAAGATTGGGAGTCGCCTGAGGGGATTTTTCACGGGAGAGGTTGAGAGAAAGAAACTAGGGCACAACATGGTTCTTTTAAAAATTGGGAGTTTTGACACATATCGGTCGACATATTCATAGTTATGTCAACTGCTCTATTAACCGAGACGATCAACCGGTCGACATATCTGACACGCTCCAAAATGCGGAGGTGCCGGAAATAAAAGTGAAGATTGTAATCTGCCCGGTAGGACAGAGAATAAGGCAGAACAGGGGAGTCCAACGTTTATTTCTCCAAATGCATAAAGGTTTAGGTTATAAAACTCAGCCAACTTAAACTTAAGGGCGTGGACTAAGTTTTACCAGATTTGCAGCTTAAAAGCAAGTGTGGAACATTAAAATATAAGGAGACACTTTCAGATGCACAAGCAGACAATCAGAAAGAAACAGTGCAGGAGTGATGGGGGAACTCCTACACAACTTCCAATGCAGGGAGTCTGAGATCGTTAAAATAAGCAGAAAACAACTTCAATCAAAGGGGAAGAGAATGCAAGTGGTTTTATAGAAAACACACGCGTAGGCTAGGAGTTATGCTGGATAGAAAAATAATGGACAGAATTGCTCGATTTCAGGAACTCGGGTAGGAAACAGTGGAAAAACACAAGCATAACTTTTAAAAGGAGGTGGCTGT
>QAOC01003720.1:79935-117155 GCA_003255005.1 Begonia fuchsioides
GTGTCCCGGTCCGAGACAATTGTGGTGGGAACTCCATGAAGCCTAACAATTTCTTTGAAGAACAATTCGGCCACTTGATTAGTATCATCGGTTTTGTTACAAGCAATGAAGTGAGCCATCTTGGAGAATCGGTCAACAACTACCATGATGGCCTCTTTTCCCCTAAGAGTCCGAGGCAACCCCAAAACAAAGTCGATGCTCACATCCATCCACGGTTGAGAAGGCACCGGCAATGGCATATACAAACCTTGAGGGAGCAATCGGCTTTTAGCCTTCTTGCATATAATGCACTTCTCTATGTACTTGTGCACCTCCTTGATCATGTGTGGCAAAAAAAAATGTTCCTTCAATGCTTCTAGGGTCTTTTTTTCTCCAAAGTGTCTGGCTAATCCTCCACCGTGAGCTTCTTTCACTAAGGATTCCCGAAGACTACATTTAGGGATACAAAGTTGTCCCCCTTTGAATAAATATCCATCAGCCAAATTATAGGCACTATTTTCTTTGTTCAAACACTTTTCATACCATTGTTGGAAGTCGGGGTCTTCTTTGTAGGAAGTCTTGATCCACTCAAACCCCAAGATTCGGGAATTGAGTTCGGTGAGCAATACAATCCTTCTTGAGAGGGCATCGGCCACCACGTTTACTTCACCCTTTTGTGTACTTTATGATATAAGGAAATCTCTCAAGAAATTCCACCCACTTTGCATGCCTCTTGCTGAGTTTCCCTTGGCTTCTAATATGTTTCAAAGCTTGGTGGTCGGTATGTATAATAAAGTCCTTAGGGAGGAGGTAGTACTGCCACACTTCAATTGTTCTCATCAACGCATACATTTCCTTGTCATAAGTGGAGTAATTCAAGGCTGCCCCTTTGAGCTTTTCACTAAAATAAGCCACGGGTCTTCCTTCTTGCATTAAAACAGCTCCTATGCCTAGCCCCGAGGCATCACAATCAATCTCAAACACCTTATTGAAATCCGGAAGCATGAGGAGAGGAGCATTGCAAAGAGCCTCCTTGATCCGATTGAAACTTTGTTGGCAAGCCGGGGTCCATTCAAACTCCTTCCCTTTTTTAGTGCAATCCGTGAGAGGGGCCACAATGGTACTAAACCCCTTTATAAACTTCCTATAAAATGAAGCCAATCCATGAAAACTTCTAATATCCGAAACACATTTTGGAATTGGCCATTCCCGTATTGCTTCTATTTTGCTTGGATCTACTTCCATTCCATCCTTAGAGAGTATGAAACCGAGGAAGTGCACCTTCTCTTGGACAAAGGAGCACTTCTTCAAATTGCCAAATAATTGAGCCTGTCTAAGTGCATCAAATAATATACGAAGGTGTCCCAAGTGATCCAGATATTGTGCACTATAGACTAATATATCATCAAAGTATACTATCACGAATTTTCCCAAGTAATCTTTCAGCACATGGTTCATTAAACGCATAAAAGTGCTAGGGGCATTAGATAGCCCAAATGGCATAACTAACCATTCATAAAGTCCATACTTGGTTTTGAAGGCCGTCTTCCATTCATCTCCTTCATGCATTCGTATTTGGTGATAGCCACTTTTGAGGTCGATCTTTGAGAAGAAAGCAGCCCCGCTAAGCTCATCCAAAAGATCTTCCAGCCGCGGTATAGGGAACCTATATTTGATAGTTATTTGATTGATGGCACGGCTGTCAATACACATCCGAGAGGAGCCATCCTTCTTTGGTACCAAGAGAGTAGGCACCGCACAAGGACTAAGTGACTCTCGGATGTATCCTTTCTCCAAGAGCTCTTGCACTTGTTCATCAAGCTCTTTAGCTTCTTCGGGGTTCATTCTATATGCTGGCCGGTTAGGAAGAACCACTCCCGGTTGGAGATCAATCCGGTGCTCAATACCTCGTATTGGAGGTAAACCGATTGGCAGCTCTTCGGGAAACACGTCTCCATACTCTTCTATGAGAGCTAAAACTTCCTCCGGAGCTCCTCCGATTTCTTCCACTCTTTCCCGGAATAGGATAAACACAATTGGTGCAACTTGAAGTAACTCCCGGGAGAGCTCCTTTTTATTAATGAACAACACCTTCTTGGAAGAATTCTCCCTTCTCATTCTCTCATCTCTAGCTATGTCCGAAGGTACTAGAGGTGTAAGTCTAATGTTCCGATTCTCCCATTTGAATGTGTATTCATTGGACAGCCCATCATGCAAGGTTTGCCGATCAAATTGCCACGGCCTCCCTAAAAGAAGGTGGCTTGCATCCATCGGTAGCACATCACAAATTACAGCATCCTTATAATTCCCAATTGAGAACTCAATTCTTGCACGCTTGGTCACCTTTAGGTCTCCTTCATCATTTAGCCATCGGAGCCTATAAGGGTGGGGATGCTCCTCGGTTTGAAGTTGTAGCTTCTCAACAAGCTCGGTGGAGGCTACATTAGTGCAACTCCCTCCATCTATGATTAGGGAGCACACTTTATCATTGACTAAACATCGGCTGTGGAAGATGTTGTTTCTCTGGACAGATTCGGGTTGGCCATTGGTGGTGAGGGCCCTTCGGATCACCATTAGGAGGGGACCTTCTTGTGCTCGACACACTTCCTCCAAAGGCTCGGCCATTGGCTCACCTTCACCCTCCATTGGTTCATCTTCACTAACCACTTCACCACTACTTTCAAGAAGTATCATTACCCTCTTATTAGGGCATTGTGCAGCAATATGCCCTAATCCAAGACACTTGAAACACTTTATATCTCTTGACCGTGGCTTGTTAGTATCTTCAAATGGTTTAGGGGGAACATCTTTCTTTTGAGCCCACGGTTTTGGTTGGAAGGTCTTGTTCTCTTGTCTTGGAGGTGGCTTGTAGGGTGTATTATAAACCGGACTTGGCTTCACCACATTTTTCTTGCCCTTCTTTTTTTGTTGTCTTTCCACCCGCAAGGCTAGTTGAATGGCGGCATCCAAGGATTCTACAAGTTGTAACTCCATCACATCACCAATATCCTTATGCAACCCTCTTAGGAACCGTGCCAATATTTGTTCTTCCGGCTCCTCAAGATCACATCGGATCCGCAAGGTCTCAAATTCCATTAGATATTCTTCAACCGAGAGGTGCTCTTGTTTCAAGTTTTGGAGTTGATAAAACAACTCTTGTCTATAGTGGCTTGGGACAAATCTCCTCTTCATATGCAATTTCATGGCCCTCCAAGTGGTGATCTCCTCTTCACGGTCACGCCTTCTTTGTGCTCTCAAGCTATCCCACCATAAGCTTGCATAACCGTGGAGCTCCAAAGCTACTAGCTGCAATTTAGACCTTTCCGAGTAATTGTAACAATCAAAGACTTTATCCACCTTATCCACCCAAGTTAAATAAGTATCTCCATCACAAGAGCCATTAAAGGAAGGAACACTTAACTTTATATTCCTTAGATCATCCTCACGGGGTGTTCGGTCCCTTGGTTCAAATTCATCTTCTGAATCTTCAACTTCATATAATCGAGTCCGTGCATGTCCGGTCCTTCTACCGGGAGTAGTAGGAGGTGGTGGCCGTGGGGGATTAGAGGTCTCCATCCTCTGTAGGAGCATGTCCAACCTCCGGTTTATGCCATCAATTTGGTTCTGGAAATCGGAGTCATGTTCTTGGGAGGGCATAGGAGGTGGAGGAGGTTCACTCGTGGAGGGGTGGTCTCGGCTTGGCTGCAAAACAGCCCCACTTCGAGTAGTCATACCACCACTTTTGTGTGCCATTGAAAACAATTGGAAGAAGGGTTAACAACAGGGGAAAGCAAGGGAAAGAAGAGCTGTGCTCTGATACCAAATGACACGCTCCAAGATGCGGAGGTGCCGGAAATAAAAGTGAAGATTGTAATCTGCCCGGTAGGACAGGGAATAAGGCAGAACAGGGGAGTGCAACGTTTATTTCTCCAAATGCATAAAGGTTTAGGTTATAAAACTCAGCCAACTTAAACTTAAGGGCGTGGACTAAGTTTGACCAGATTTGCAGCTTAAAAGCACGTGTGGAACATTAAAATATAAGGAGACACTTTCAGATGCACAAGCAGACAAACAGAAAGAAACAGTGCAGGAGTGATGGGGGAACTCCTACACAACTTCCAATGCAGGGAGTCTGAGATCGTGAAAATAAGCAGACAACAACTTCAATCAAAGGGGAAGAGAATGCAAGTGGTTTTATAGAAAACACACACGTAGGCTAGGAGTTATGCTGGATAGAAAAATAATGGACAGAATTGCTCGATTTCAGGAACTCGGGTAGGAAACAGTGGAAAAACACAAGCATAACTTTTAAAAGGAGGTGGCTGTGGCTAAACGGAATGAACCATTGATTCAGGCCATGAAAGTGGAACTCACTGCTAGAAATTTGGGGGCTTTGCTCACAGGAAACAAAAATGGCACAACAATGGACGATTGGAGCTCAAAGTCCACTCGGGAAAGTTCAAAAAAACAGCAAACAATACAACCAACACAAACAATTGAAAACGCAAATGGAAGGTAGGCTATGGGGGTTCCAAACTCGCCTTTTGATCCTAACAAGTGAGGAAGGGAGGTTGAAATAAGGTTTAATGACCCTAGCAAGATCACCAACACCAAGACAAACCAAAACAAGGATATTACTCACCTTGAATGAAATGCCGTGAGAAAGGAAAAAGGGGGTTTGAGAGCTTCAAGCTTTCAAAGTTTTCTTCAATTCTTTTCTGCCTCTAAAAGACGTGGGAGAGGGGGTTTTGATACCCACTCACCGATTACATCAAGAAAGAAAAACAAAAAGAAAAGAAAAAATAGGCTAATGAGTGTTTAGTAGGTGTTAGGTGGGATTGGGGTCCACCAAAGCTTCCTAAACACACCACAAAGACTCTAGATATTAAGCCACGTCCAGACATCAGCCAAGAGAGAGGCCAAGTGGGAAATTAGGGTTTCCCTAAGATCCAACTAAATGGGCCATGGATTTGGTTCAAACCGAACCAAAATCCCTCTCAAAGGCCTAAACCGGATATCAAGGTTTACAACAACAAAACAGCCCAACATATTTATAATTTACAAAAACAAAAATCAAACATCACTTGATCATTCCTTGGAAGACTTCATCTCCCCAAGTATTGGTGCATACGGTCTCCATTGTCCTTGAAACCGAGTGTAGTTATGTCCCGGGTGGTGAACTTGGCGAGGAAGATCTTGGATTTTCGACTAACTCCTTCTCTTCTTTATACTTCCATTGTAAGCAATGTTTGGGGAGTTCTTGATCATGTTGTGAAGGAATATTTAGGAGCTCCAATGTAGAAAAAAATGTACCTGCAAAATCAACAAACATATTAGTTAAAAGTTTTGCACGGCTTCGAGTTGTTGCTCCTTCCGTTTGTTGATGAGTTCCGGGCACATCAATATCAATACTTGTGTCGACCGCGTCCTTACCAGGCACGATGGTCCGGTCGACATACTTCCCATTATGTCGACCCCATTGCCGCAGACAGCAGATAGAAGACAATGCATCTAAGCATCGTTGAATTGAATCAACCCTAGACGGACTATTTCCACAAAAGGTCTTCTCATCTAACGGTTTGGTAAATATGTCTGCTAATTGATCACTCGAGTTTACAAATTCTAAGATAATATCTCCTCTTTGCACATGATCTTTGATAAAGTGATATCTAATTTCTATGTGCTTTATTCTAGAGTGAAGAATAGGATTCTTAGAGATATTCATAGCACTTGTATTGTCACATTTGATAGGAATCTTAGTGAATGTGAGATTGTAGTCCTCTAAAGTTTGCTTCATCCAAAGCATTTGAGCACAACAACTACCGGTGGCTATATATTCGCTTTCGGCGGTTGAAAGGGCTACTGAGTTTTGTTTATTCGAGAACCATGAAACTAAAGATTCTCTTAGAAAGTGACACGTACTGGAGGTGCTTTTTCTATCAACTAAACTACCTACGTAATCCGCATCCGAATATCCTAATAAGTCAAAAGAGACACCTTTAGGATACCACAAGCCTAAGTCAACAGTGCCACTTAAGTACTTAAATATCCTTTTAACGGCATTTAAGTGAGATTCTTTAGGAGCGGCTTGAAATCTAGCACATAGACATACACTAAACAGAATATCGGGTCGGCTAGCGGTTAAATAGAGAAGAGAGCCAATCATTCCACGATATTTCTTAATGTCAAATTCTCTACCATTTTCATCCTTATCTAGTTTAGTAGTGGTACTCGTAGAAGTTCTAGAGGATTTGCAAGAGTTCATACCAAATTTCTTGAGTAATTCCTTGACATATTTCTCTTGACAAATGAATGTACCATCTAAAGATTGCTTAATTTGGAGTCCTAAGAAGAATTTAAGCTTCCCCATCATACTCATTTCAAATTCATCTTGCATGAGGGTAGCAAAACTATCGCATAGATTTTTGTTGGAAGCTCCAAATATAATGTCATCTACATAGATTTGAATGATTAACAAATCATCACCAAAATGTTTGGTGAAGAGAGTTGAGTCTATTTTGCCCATTTTGAATTCTCTATCCAAGAGAAAATTCTTTAACCTTTCGTACCAAGCACGAGGAGCTTGTTTAAGACCATAGAGTGCTTTGTGAAGTTTGTAGACATGATCTAGCTTATCAAAGATTTCAAAACCCAGTGGTTGTTCTACATATACTTCTTCCATTATATACCCGTTTAAGAAGGCACTATTAATGCCCATTTGAAAAAGAATGAAGTCTTTATGACAGGAATATGCGAGAAGCATCTGGATTGATTCCATTCGAGCTACTGGTGCAAAGGTTTCTTCAAAATCTATACATTCTTGTTGATTGTAATGTTTTGCTACTAGTCTTGCCTTGTTTCTAATGACTACACCATTTTCATCTTGTTTATTCTTGAATACCCATTTAGTTCCAATAATGGTGTGGTCCTTAGGTCTAGGAACCAACTCTCACACTTGACTTCTCTCAAATTGATTTAACTCTTCATGCATTACCATAATCAAATTGTCATCAATAATGGCCTCATCAAACTTTTTCGGCTCGATTTGAGAGATAGAGGCTACATTCCCACAAAGATTTCTAAGGGAGGCTCTAGTTTTGACTCCTAAGCTAGGATCACCTACAATATTTTCCTTATGATGAATTTTTTCATATTTCCATTCCTTAGGGAGGCTTCTCACAATGTCATCTTGTGGAACTAAATTGATAGTGCTAGAAGGATGATCTGTAGAAGACACATCTAAAGAAGCTTTATCATTATCCTTAAGAGATAGAGAGTCCATGGCATTTTCCAAACCATCATCTTCACCCATTATGCTAATTGGGTTAGGTGATTCATCAAATGTCATATGCATAGACTCTGCGACCACTAAGGTTCTTCTGTTAAAGACTCTATAGGCTTTGCTAGATGAGGAGTAGCCTAGAAAAATACCGAAGTCTGTTTTGGAGTCAAACTTTCCTAGGTTGTCCTTAGTGTTAAGAATGAAACATTTGCATCCGAAGGCTCTAAAGTATTTAACACTTGGTGTTTTTCTGGACCATAGCTCATAAGGTGTCTTTTCTAAGATTGAGCGAATAGATACTCTATTGAGAACATAGCCTACCGTAGTGACGGCCTCCGCCCAAAAATACTTAGGAAGAACATATTCGTTAAGCATAGTTCTTGTAAGCTCTTGCAAGGATCTATTTTTCCTTTCAACAACATCATTTTGTTGAAGAGTTCTAGGGGATGAAAAGTTATGATCTATTCCATATTTAACACAAAAGAGTTCAAATTTCTCATTTTCGAACTCTCCCCCATGATCACTACAAATAGCCACGATAGAAAGCTCCTTTTCATTTTGAATTTTCTTCCTAAAGGAGGAGAATATATCAAAGGTTTCATCCTTTGATCTTATGAAGAAAACCCAAGAAAATCTAGAATAGTCATCAACGATGACATAGGCATAATACTTCCCACCTAGACTAGCTACCTTGGAAGGACCGAAGAGATCCATATGAAGAAGTTGGAGAGACTTGGTGGTTGAAATGACCGATTTAGAAGAAAATGAGGATTTTGTTTGTTTCCTCACTTGACATGCATCACAAATCCTATCATTCTCAAATGAAATCTTTGGAAGGCCTCTAACTAAATTCTTCTTAGCAATCTTTGCTAAGGTATGCAGACTTACATGACCTAGCCTCTTATGCCAAGACCAGCTATCATTCAAAGCATTTGTGGTGAAATATTTTTCATCGAAACAAGATACATTATTCATATCAATAGCATAAATATTATCCCTTCTATATCCTATGAAAAGAATTTTACCATTTGAACTATCCTCAAACATGCAAGCTTTTAGACTAAAAAAAAACTCTATAACCTTTGACACACAATTGGCTTATACTTAAAAAATTGTGTTCTAATCCATCTACCAACAAAGCATTTTCAAATAAAGGGGAGAAATGATTACCTTCAATGCCAAAAATTTTCCCCTTTTGATTTCACCAAAAGAAACAATCCATTTTTTTGCTTGATTGATACAAATTTTGATGGATCACCCGTCATGTGTCTCGAGCAACCGCTATCAAGAAGCCAAATAATCTTCACGAGGCCATCTTCCACTTACAAGACAAATCAAACAAGTTTCTTAGGTACCTAAACCATTTTGGGTCCTAGAGAGTTAGCATTGGTTCCTTTGGGAACCCATTTCTCAACAACCTTTGATTTTCTAACTTTCAAGTTCACAGGACAAGTAAAGGCTTGGTGTTTTATTCTATTGTATTTGTTGCAAACACTAGGTTTTACTGAGTCAAGTACCTTGTCCTCCTTGGCCATTAAGCACATGTTTTCCACCTCTTCATCCTCGGAAGAGGTTTCACTCTCGCTTTTGGTTTTCTCTTGTTTGCTAGATGATGCCTTGAGTGCTATGTCCCTTCTTTTGGATGAATCTTTCTCCTTTTGCACTTTCTTCTCGTTGGCCTTCATTGTCAACTCATGGGTCATCAAAGATCCAATGAGTTCTTCAAGCTTTAACACCTTGAGATCCTTGGCCTCTTGGATTGCGGTCATCTTTGGCTGCCAAGCCAGAGGTAGCACTCGTAGGACCTTCCTCACGCACTCCTCCTCTGTGTATACCTTACCAAGTACTTTCAAGCTATTGATCAAGTTAGTTAATCGAGTATACATACAACCAATAGACTCACTACTATCCATGGTAAACAATTCATATTCATGAACTAACAAGTTAACTTTACTTTCCTTAACTTGGTTAGTTCCCTCGTGTGTTACCTCAAGTAGACGCCATATATCTCTAGCATTTTCACACCCTTGTACCCTATAAATTCATCACTAGAGAGAGCACAATATAGGATGTTCATGGCTTTAGCATTAAGACTCAAATTCTTTAAGTCTTGATCGTTATATTCTTGCCTAGACTTAGAGATAGTTATTCCATTGACTATTTTTGTGGGCACATAAGGTCCATCTTCAATAATATTCCAAACGCTAAAATCCATAGCTTGAATAAATATTTTCATCCTAGTTTTCCAATAGACATAATTATTTCCATCAAATAGGGGAGGCCTAGTTGTGGATTGACCTTCGATGTTAATGCTATTCATATTAAAGGCCATATGATTATCACAGTAATTATAGGTTAATCAATTCAATATTCCTGCTCTGATATCAATTGTAGGATCGAGATTAACCTAAGAGGTGGGGTGAATTAGATTAATAAAATTTTACTCCGATGATTAAACTTTAATCAAATTCGTGCGTATCGTTTACTCAATCTAAAACTCTAATGCGGAAACGATAAGCAACTTAATAGAGTTGAGAGAGAGAGAGATTGACACCAGATTATTAACGCAGTTTGGCCAACCTTGCCTACGTCCGCACTCCAAGGTACCTCCTTGAAGATTCTTCCCGCTCAATTCTTTGAGCTCACTCCGATTGACTTACGAGTGTCAATCAAACCTTTACAGCGACTCTTCTTTAGGAGAGGCGTCACCCCTCTTACAAATTTTGCTCACAGAGTATAATACTAGAATTACGGTTACTAACCGACTCTCTCAATCACCAAGTGAATATTCAAGATAGAAATACAAAGATTGAGAGAATGAAATGATTCTCTAAAAATTGGCAGCAATTCAGCTTTCTTTTTGCTCTCCCGAAATCCTCTATTTCAATCGGCATCTCAGCAGCTATTTATAGATTTTGTTCTGCGCAGGCTGGATCGGTCGACATAAGTACGGGATCGGTCGACATAGATATAGCCATTTAGACACATTGAGAAATAGCCGTTGGGAGTTATCTCTTCTTTCTGCTCTTGATCGGTCGAAATATCTTTTGATCGGTCGACATAAATTTTAGTGAGTTGCCGTTGAGAAGAGCTTCGGTCGACATAGATATGGCCTCTGGACATGTATGCGGTCGACACAAGATTGGCCGATCGACATAAGTGAAGCTTTTGTAACTTAAAAGAAGTGTGGTCAACTTCTTGTTGCTTCTTGTCTTGAATATCTTTCGGTCGACACATTCTTATAGCGGTCGACATAACATTCTTCTGTGGTTAACTCATCGGTCGACATATAACGTAGCAGTCGACATAAGTAGGTTGCTGCTCGAAGATAGGTCGACATATCTGGTAACCGGTCGACATAAGTTTATCCTCTGCCTGAGGATGGGTTGACATAACTGGTAATCGGTCAACATAACCTGTAACAGACTTAACAATTTCTGCAAAACTCGACCGACTTGTTAGACAAAAAAGGTACCCTTCGTTGAGGGTATTTCATATACATTATTCAAATCAACTTCTCTTTAATGGTTAATAAATTATACAACATATTAATATTCATCATAAAAAACAATGGTTACTTTAATCATAGTTAAAGCTAACAGTACGACCTAACTCACCCTAGCTCGGAAGGGAGCAAAAACCTTGAAGAAACTCTCGGAGATTGCCGGATATGACTCACCAAAAAATACCGAGTCTTGGAGGGAGAACCGACCAAGGAGAGAAGAGGAAAAACCACTCTTTCTATTTAAAAACTCAAGTGATCTTGAAAACCAAGGTAACAAGATGAATTTATACCCCCTTCTAACAAGGATGGTGGGTCCCAAAAGCCTCTAATAAGGCCAGTGGGTCCCAAAAGCTCATGTAAAAGTTAAAACTCATGCAAAAACTCTAATCCTAAAAGAGAGTTTGTAAAAGTTGAAACGAAAGTTAGAAACATTCAAAAACAAGATAGAGACGTCGTTCTCCCTTGGAGTTGGGCTTGGACCAATGTCTTGATGCTTGTGGACTTCAAAAGGGGAAATTGTTCTTCCCGGGTACGACTCTTCTTCCATCCGACCTCCATGCTTTGACTTCAAAGGAAAGAATTGGACCTGAACAAAGTTAAATTCTTCAATGATATAGGGAGCTACAAAATTAGAAAACACATTAGTTAAACATTCATGGCAAGAGAATTTTTGGGCCCTCCATATCATGTCAATATAGGAAGAACAAGATGCATAGTCAGGTAATAAATTCTCAAACATTCTTTAGTAGCTTAAAAAAAATCAATAAATAAATTATCCGTATCAAAACTACAATTATCTAAAGTAATACCTTGTGTTTTTTTACTAATAAAATTACTAATAACAGTCCAATACGATTTACCATGTTCTAACATTAAATAACTTTAATTTTATCTTATTGATACATCCATTTTTGATTTTCTAGGTCGGAGATTAGCTGCTTTACAAAATTATTTATACTCTTGTTGTCAAGAGTTACAAGAAGTAATAAAAGAAATTGCATTTCTAACTGCATCAATATGCAAAAAATAAATTGCATGTTATCTTTAACAATTAAATTTAAAATATGACAACAAAAACGCATATGAAAAAGCGAAGATTGACAACTATCAAATTAAAATAATCTTTTAAATTGTAAAATACAAACATCACTAGCAGAATCATTATCTAAAGTAATACTAAAAATTTTATCTCTATTATTATATTCTTGTAAAATGACGACAATGTATCGCTAAATAGTTATTGTGTTATGAGGATATTCAAAACTATGAAATCCTAATATTCTTTTATGAAATGAGAAGTGACAACTATATATTCGAGTGCATTAGGTGCATTCCATAAGTCGGACGTAATACAAATACACATAGTAAGTGCGTGTGAAAATAATGCAATTAACTCATTTTTCATATTATTGTATATTTCAATAATGTCACCTCGCAAAGTACTACAAAGAATTCATCTAAAACTAGGGTTAACGTATTCTCTCCGACGAGTGATGAAGACGATGACGGGCAGCTTCGACGATATGAAGATGGGAAGCATCAACGTGACAACAAAGATATGCAAATGGCAGCGAGGGAAGACGATGACGACGGCAACAACGACGTGAGGTGAGCCGGCTCGCTCGAATGCCAGCACTAAAAATGAAAATTAACAAGTAAAGACAGGAAATAAAATTAAAGGGGCACCTTCCAAGAAAGGGTGGCTCGGAGATGACCGCAACATGATGCAGACGGACCATAATAGGACCCTAGTACGTGACACAAGTGGGGCTGCTTTGTAGGTGGTAGTATCGGATCCTTTGGTCGCAGTCGATTTAGCCCATACACTTGTTGGAGCTACGGTGAGTAGGGGACATAAAAATGGATTGGCCGTAGCGCCAGCAGCCTCATTGGCGGTAGACTTTCTCAGCAGTTTCAGCCTTTTAGCTCGAATATCCATAGACCTACTAGACAACCAAGTTTTGGCTCCAGCCCATACTTGTCACAAAGGGAAGAGACACAGCATACTGGAAACAATAACCAGCAGTTTCCGCACTAATTGCGTCTACACTTGGTTTGGAGATTATTGAGATGCGGTTTTGCTCGTACTTCATACGCCATTAATGGTGAAAAGTGAAATTTTGTCCATATGCTAGTCAGTTTGCATATGGACAAAATTTCACTTTTCAGTTGATGTCATTTTGGGTATAGAATGGCTTTAGAAGTATGCAGTACCTATTGACTATCACTCAAGGAAAGTGACTCCGGTCGCAAAGGATGGGCTGTTGTCGTCTTTCAGAATAGGCCGAGTACGATGACAAAAATCCTATGTTGAGGAATTGTCTAGGTGGCCGCCTAGGATTGAAGCATTTTTGGAACTTGTGGTTGGTTGACATTGAGATGAAGATTGCTGGCCCCGATCTTCATCTCAATGTGGTGCGAGAGTTTCCAAATGTGTTTCTTGATGAGTTGCCAAGGTTACCTCTGACCCGAGAGATAGAACTATCCTACTCACGACTTAGTGTTGGCAGTTATTATTTTTTCTTTAAAAATATGGAGGAGTTATTTGTATGGTGCAAAATTTCAGATCTTCTCGAATCTCAAGATTTTGAAATATCTTTTCTCTCAACGAGACTTGAACTTGAGACAGCGCCAATGGTTTGGAGTACTTGGGTGATTATTATTTTAAATTAGAACACCATTGAGGAAACCTCTAAGCTGAAACCTTAGAAGTAGCTTATGCTTATAATAAATATCCTCCAAACTTATGCAGTAGCTAATGCTTTGAGCTGAAACCTCTAAGCTTCGATCGCTTGTCTCATCCGGGATAAGTTTACCAGAACAACCATTATTTGAGATTTTGAAATGGGGTATTTTGAAATGATGAGGTAGCTTATGTGCATAGTATTTTTGCCACTCCCTCTTCGCTTTTGAAGAGTAGATACTGCAAGGACATGACACAAAATTAAGATTGTCGATCAACTTTGAAACAAATAATATTTTATGGATGAGAAGTTAACTAGTAAGGGTACTTTATTGTTTTGTTGTAGTGTGGTTGTACTTGATGATTAGGAGCTGAGGCTTCATGTTCTAAGAAAAGCTCACATGTTTAGATTTTCTATTGATTTTAGAAGTATCAAAATCTACCAAGATGTAAAATGACAATATTGGTGGTCGAGTATGAAGCGATATGTAGCTAGTTGTATGGTGTGCCAGGAGATTAAGGTTCAACATTAGAGACCAATCAGACTGTTGTAACCATTTCTCACTCATGAGTGGAAGTGAGATAAGATCAACATGGAATTTTGTTACAGGCTTCCTGCACACTCCTCAAAAACTTGACGCTATTTGGGTTATCGTGGACCATCTAACCGAATCAATATATTTTCTTCAAGTTTGAATGGACTCTACATCAAGAATGTAGTGTGCCTATAGGAAGTCTCCTTGAGCATTGTATGTGAGCTGATCCTAAGTTGACATCTAAATTCCGAAGGGCCTTACAAGACGCCTCATGTTTAGAGTAATACCTAACCACTACACACCACCCTAAGACAGAAGGTCGGTCGGAGTGTCGATTAAGATTTTGAAAGACGTGCTAAGAACTTGCATCTTGGACTTTGGGTCTTGTTGGATTAGTCATTTGCCCTTGATGGAGCTCATGTATCATAATAGTTGTTAGGCTAGCATCGATGTATCTCCTTTTTGAGGTTTTGTATGGTAGATCTTACCATTCTCTTTTGTATTGTGCTAAGGAGAGGGGAGAGGGTTACACTAGGTCCTTAATTGATCCAAGAAACTACTAAGTAGTAAGTAGGTTAGACTGATTCATGATAGGTTGATAACAATACAAATTAGGTAAAAGTGTTATGTAGATCTCAAGAGACGAAGAGGTGGAGTTTGAGGTTCGCAACTTGGTATTCTTGAAGGACCGACCGAGATGTGGCATTAGCCATTTTGGAGCCAAGGATAAGTTAGCGAGCAAGTATAATGCTCCGTTTGAAATTTTGAACTGCATAAGTATCGTAGTGTATAGACTTGACTTACTCCTTCAAATCAAGACTTTAAGTCAAAGTATTGAAGCGCCATGTTGCTGATAGAGTCATTTTTATGAGTTGCTGCACCCTGAATTGAGAATTGACAAAAATTCGTTATACCTTAAGAAAATGTTAAAACAATTATTGATTAATTGTTATATTGTAATATTATATTATTAATATTGATATCAATGATAATGATAATAATAATAATAATACAAAAGTAAAAAGAAGAAGACGAAACTACGTTCTTCTACACCTAGGGAGCTAATGCCTTGAGAGAGAGATGAGAGAGAGTCGGCCGCACGGGCTTAGCTCAGTTGGTTCGTGGATGGTAGATTTGGAAGCAGAGAGTCACGGTTTGAAGTCTGCTCTGTTACAGTGTGGGAGTCGTTACCTCTAATGTGGGGTAGCTCCTTGTGACAACAGGTACGGGCCTCTCATCTCTAGGCCGCTGAGTCAACGTGATTTAACCCTCTCACAAACTGTCGGGCAAGATGTGAGGGCCCTGAGGGCGAGGGATATCGCCTTTTGAAAGCAGATATGAGAGAGAGTCGACGCACGAACGAACACCTATCGATTGAAATCTCGTGTCAAAACGTCCATCACGAGAAGAGCTACAACTATTATGAAAGAAGATTTGAGATTAACCCTTTAATCTTGTCGTCAGTCACCGCAAAACTATGCGTGGCACGCAGGTTGGGTCGACTTGCAGGCTTGGGTCGACCCAAAATCGTCTGGTCTATTGCACCTCAAACTGGACCTGAAACAAGTTTAGTTCATCCGACCCGGTCGGTCTACACTGGTTAGGACTACCAGACCAGTTCGGTCTAAATCAGTTCAAGTTGGTTCAATAGAACTGGTTCAATCAGCGGTTCGAGGCCCGATTTTTGTCCACATTGACAGATTCTCGCGTCATACCACTCTTTTTTTCTTTCTTCTTCTTATTATGGACTTATTTGGTATTTTTCTAGATGATTTCACAGAACTAGAGCTAGTACCTGAGGTTATAGAGAAGTCGAGGAGAGGAAAGAACCGCAAGAGAATGTAAGTAATTTATATCTTCTGCATATGCAAGTTTTCTTACACTGTTTTGAATGGTAAAAACCTATTTTAGTGAACTTACATTTACAAAATTTTGTCGAGTCCTGGTTGCTAGCTTTTTGGTCTTCTGTGATTTATTTTATGAGGTTTATGCATGGTTTCTTTGAACTACAAACTAAATATATCTGGATTTGACTGAGTAGCATTGTTGTGGGGATGAATCATGCTGATATTTTTGGCTTTTACCTAAGGCTACCCTTGAACCTTATTATATGTAATTTAAATAGGCTTTGTAGTTTATATGTCATCACTAGTGGCAGAAGGTCTGAATCATTGCTGGCTTACTACGCGATTTAATTTGTGTGGTTTTTCTCTGATTTTGCAACGGTAGTTTAGATACTTCAATAGTGTCAACTATGTGAGTTTGGCAATGTGGCTTTGCCTTCAAATAATGGGTGATGGGATGATGATGACTGCGTTCCTTAGGTGCCATAGAACCCATAAACCGGATCACTGTGGTTTCTTTTGGGAGTTGGTCGGTGTGGCTTTGCCTCGACATAACGGGTGACACGATGGCCTGAATTACTGCCGACGAGTTAGAAACCTGGACATTGTCTGTTATGTGAGCTAGTTGGGGTGACCTTGCCCTGACATCAAGGGTGATAAGTCGGTTTGGATTACTACCGGCTTACAATAAGAAATGAGGTCATCTAAACTCAGCGTTTCTGCCACGACCCTACTTCGGGTCGTGACAACTAGCGAATTATGGTTGTTCAACAATGCGTATATCACTATCTTCCATTTCAATATTCAATGGTGAAAATTATGAATATTGGAGCATCAAAATAAAGACATTATTCAACAATGATGAAGAAATGAGGTCAATGGAGAATGGAAGAAAGACTCGATAGCATTATTCTTTATTCAATAGGCAATGCATGAATCAAAATTCTTCAAAATTGCAGCAGAAATTGGAAATGAACATTAGTCCATTTCGAAAATTTTCTTCAAAGGATTTACGAAGGTAATACAAATAAATTTTCAATGCTTACCACATGAATTTGAAACTTTACAAATGAAAATAGTAAATCTATATAAGATTTCATATTTAGAGCGGTTGGGATTGTAAATCAAATGATCTTTTTAAGACAAGTCACTGATCAGACGATAGTTGCCGATGTGTTACAAAGTCTAAAACCTAAATTTGACCATGTAGTAGTTGCGATCCAAGAATTAAAAGATTTGACGACATTTTTTTCATGAACTAATGAGCTCTTTAAAATCCCATGAGACAAGGTTTAATAATACTGAAGAAAAATATAAAGAAAAAGCGTTTCATGTTGGGGAGGAGTCATTTGAGCAAAGAAGCGAATCCAGAAATAGCAAAGGCATCGAAGAAATACCTATGTTGGAAGAGGCCGCGGCAAAGGATACAAATAATCTAATAGAGGAGAAAATCAAAGTAAGGTTCAAGACTTATATCATAACAAGTTTAGGTTCAACACTGTTATCATAACAAGTTTGGTCATATTAATAAAGATTGCTGGAAAAGATAAATGAAAGAGCATGTGTGTTTCGCTGAAGAAGAACAAGAAATGAAACTCTTCATGACATTTCAACAAAAAGAAGAAAGTGAAATTGTATGGTTTCTTAATAGTGGTTGGTCAAACCACATGATAAAAATTCGTGACATTTTCAAAAAACTTGACACCAACTTTTAAACAAAAAGTTACTTTGAGTGATAGCAACAAGCTATCAGTTAAAGAAAAAAGAAATGTCGTGATATCATGTGAATAAGATGATAAAAGATAATTACAGATGTTTTCTACATTCTCGAATTTTCACAAAATTCTTTTAGTCTTGGACAACTAATGACTTGACTTCGTGGTATGTCGTGTCATTTGTGAAAACAAGGTATGTGATCAAAGAAACAGATCAACACGTTATAACAATACAAATAACACAAAACAAGTTGTTTCCTATATGAGTTGAGCATATGTTTTATAGAGAAAAGTAGAGGTGTTTGAGTTATTTGCAAAATTCAAATTGTTGGTTGAAAAGCAATATGAAAAGAATATAAAAATGATAAGAACAGAAAGAGAAGTAGAATTCACGTCCTATGAGTTTATTGCTTTTGTGAACAATAACGCATAAAACAGAATTAACAACTCTTTATACACGTGAACAAAATGGTCTAGCACATAGGAAGAATACAACGATAGTGGAGATGTCAAGGAGTTCTTGATCGCAAGAAAGCTACAAGATAAATTCTGGGAAGAAGTTGTTTCCACAACAGTGTACATACTGAATTTATCAAATGCATTGTGAATTCTTGTGTGAACTGTAAACACTGCGAAAATCGATGTATAAATTTTTTCGCTATCATTGACTAGTCAATTGTTGAATTTTTGACTAATAAATTTGTCGTATACGCCACGTGCGACGACCCGGTCAAACAAATTAAATTGGAATATCTCGTGACGAAATTGAACTACGATTTTCGAATGTGAAGCAATAGTTGATTTTACGAAATCAACGGTCACATAATCGTATTGGGATTTTTAGTGGAACGACGGAGGAAATCGAACGAAAATCGAAAACGTTACACGAAATAAATATTATGTTTTAATATTATATTATATAATATAATATAATATTAAAATTAATTATTAAAAGAAGAAGAAGACGTAATCGTCTTCTTCTTCAAGAAACCCCAGGACCGCGACCGAAAACGAGAGAGAAAGAGAGGAACGTCGACGAGCAAACGGCAACCGTTCGACGAGATCTTGGTGTCGGAACGTCCGTCTTGGAAAGATAAAGAAGTCTGTACAAGCGGTTTCGGAGGTTAGTCCTTATTTTGTGAGAAATCTGAGAAAAACCGAGCGTTTGGGTTTTGGTTTCGGTTTTTCTAAGCTAAGTTTTTCTTGCGATTCTTGGTACGGTTGAGTTCGTCTCGTCGAGACGAGTATTTTGGTATAAGTTTCGTCGAAGTTTGATCGGTGAGGAGGCCGGAATCTTCGCCGGAACGGTCGTCGGCGCCGGCGTTGACCGGTCAACGGTTGACCCGGTCCGTACCGAATCGAACCGGTTCGATTCGAATCAAATTGATTCGATTCGAACCGAACTAAATTAATTTGGAATTTGAATCAGGCCGAACCGAGATAAACCGGTTCAATTCGAACCGGGTTGACCGGTCAACGCTGACCGTTGACCGGTCAACGCTGATGTGGCCGTTGACCGGTCAACGCGGACCGTTGACCGGTCCGGTCCGAACCGAGCAGCACGGTTTCGGGGCCCGTTTTGGCCAGTTTTCGAGTCTTTTCGCTCGGTTTTCGTTTCTCTTCTCTTATACACTGTATATGGAATATTACAGAGGAAATTATCAATATTGAAACGAGCCCGGTGCGGGAAAAACAAGACTCCCTAAGTCGACCTAACTTTTCAAGGAATTAAGGTAGGGGTTGTTTTATGACTACAAATTTTACATGCTTAATCGCATTTATATTATTATTATTATTGCAAATTTATTGCTATTGAATATTGTGCACAAATGGTTAATAGGGACGACTAAGTCTGCCCTTGGGTTTCGAATCCCTAAACCGGATCTAGGTTTGTATGGTTGCCACCACCATAGTGTGGACTCTCCGATTCTTGGAGTTACACATCTTTTGCACTGTATTTCATTGTGAATTTATCCTATGGTTGCCACCACCTTAGTGTGGAGTCTCCACTTCTTCGAGTTGCACATTATCTATACTGTAATATGTTTTATTTATAATTTAATAAAAAAATAAAACCCCTACTGAGATTAGTCACTCACCCCTTTCAAATAAACTTATTTTCAGGTTCATTCTCGGGTAAGACCCAGTGAGACTTGTATTGGAGTTTAAATTCTCCAATTTGTATTTACAAGCTCGAACGATGTATATTTTAAATTGTAAAATTCCCCTTGTATATTATTATTGGGTTGAACATGTTATGTATGCTATCCGACTGTTTGGATTGAATGTTTGGGCTTGCTAAATTTTAAGACTTCCGCTGTTTTGTTTAAATTGAATACCCGAGCCTAGGGCTCAGTGGTCGGGTTCCCTCGGGAATCGGGTCACTGGGCCCGGCGTCTGTCCAGACCCTCTCCCGGGGCGTGACATGAACAAAACGAGAGGTAAACCACTTAAGAGTCTTCGATCTAATGTTTTATAGCAAAAGTAAGTTGCACTAAAAATTTATGAAATGTATTTTTGTGGGATATAACTCTTCATCAAAAGATTATAAACTTTAGAATTCAATTAGTGGTAAAGTAGTTATACGCAGAAATGTGGAGTTTGATAAGCAATAAATTTGGAGCTGGAATAACTCTAAAAATATAAAACGTATCAACCTATATAAAGATGAAGTTCAATCTGTATGCCAAGAAGAGGACACTTTACGGCCTTAAAAACCTTCATCATCTCTCTCTAGTTCATCTTCAACTTAAAACATTCAACATCCCTAAAAAATTTCGTTAGTAGAGATTTATGAGGTAACACAAGCTTTATTGGTTGGTGGCCCCTACACTTTTGAAGATGTAATCAAACACAATGTGTGACAACAATCAATGGATGGTCAAATGGATGCAAAAAAAAAAAACTTGGGAGTCGGTAGATTGTTCAGTTGATTAATAATTTGCATCAAATAGATCCGTAGAACAAAGACATAAGCTAACGACACCGTTGACAAATACAAAGCACAACTTGTAGAAGGTTATTCACAACAACATTAAATTGATTATGTAGAAACATCATCTCCGGTTGCAAGATTTGAATTTATAAGACTTCGCCTACCTCTTACAGCGCATATGAAATTGGTTTTATACCTATTTGATGTGAAGTCAATATTTCTAAATAGTCAATTAGAAAAAAGGTATTTGTAGAACAAGTAGAAGGATATAAAGCTCAATTGCAAGAAACCTAAGTGTGTAAACTCTTGAAAACTCTCTATGTACTGAAGCAAACATCTAGAGCTTAGTATAGTGAGATTTACAATTATCATATCAAATGAAAATTCAAGAAACACACAATGAGAAAAATCTTAACACAAAGAATGATGGTACAAAATTCTTAATTTTCTATCTTTACATAGATGATATGATCGATATGGGCAGTTCAAACTCATTGATATTAGAATTTAAGGAGTGCATTGAAAATAAATTCGAGATGATTGATCTTTGACAATGACATTACTTCCTAAGTTTGGAAGTAATGCAAATAAATGGAGGTATATTTATCTCTCAAGAAAAGTAGGCATGTGAGCTACTCAAGAGGTTCCAAGTGATGGGCTGTAAAACACTAACAAACTAACAAATGCAAATGAAAAATTGTAACTCGAAGTAGCTAAAATCTTGGAAATACTTGGCATTTTAGAAGTTTAGTTGAATGACTCATCTAACTAATACACGATCAGAAGTGGGCACCATGTCAAGATTTATGAAAAATCCATCAAATCATCACTAGTTTCGGCAAAAAAATTTTTAAGATATTTGGCAAGAATGAAAAATCATGGTCTTTGGTATCAAATATCTTTCAATCTGGTTGGTTGTAGTGATAGTGGTTGAGCAAGAAATACCAATGAAAGAAGAAAACACATCATGATATGCTTTGACTAAAGAATTTGTCAAGACTTGAGTTATAAATTTATGGTGGATGTTTATTCTCCTAGTAAATGCATTAGCATCTGTTCAGCATTAGTATAAGCCAGTGCATTAATTATTATCACGATTCAGAGTTAGTGTCGTGTGTATTGTCTCAAGTTATAAGCTGGATTAAGTGAGCACGAGGCTCACTCCTTAAACACGTAGAAAAGTAGAGATTCTATCGGATGGGAGACACAAATTAAAAACTTTTGCATCTTGCATGAAGGCTGCACGTGAAGAGGGAGAAAGATGCTCATTTGAAACCATTTTAAGCGGAGGAGAAAAAGCTACATGTGCGCGGAGGTTTTAGGGAGCAAGCATTAAGAGAGCAAAGACAAGAGGAGGAGGGAGCTCCCAGAATGAAGTACGGTGGGCACAAAGGCGAGCTCCGACGAACATTAGAGCTCTGGTAGGATTCCGATTTCCTTCATCCCCTCGATAACATGACTTTATTTTCTGGATTATAAATTAACTTTTGGGATGCCGTTACTTTAGTGATGAACAGTCTTTTGCTCTTCATTTCTACATTATAATATTAATGCACATACATTATGAACATAATGTATCTAAAACACCATTGGATAATCATTTGGTACCCATGAGTTGTTGGATTTTTTTTATTTGACAAAACATATTAGCTTGTTATTGAGTTTAACTAATCTGGTTTTTTTCTTTGAATATTTATTTCTTAAATCGTACCGAGAAGCAGGTGCCAGACAAAGTTAATCAGAGAGGAATGACAGTCCCGATTTAAGAAATATTCTCATCGACTCACCCCTGACGTTGTAACATCCTTTGTAGCATTAACTACATAAAAAGTTTATTCAAAGAGAGAACTCCTATTCAAGCCGTTTCTCATATCTTGATCTAGTTTTATATTTTAATTTTGTCACTCTTTTCTCTTTTACTTCCTCTAGAAAATACAGACCTCTGTATTTGTTGATTGTGGACTTGTGATTTTCGACAACACAGTTGCATCCAACAATGATATCATTTTGATTTATTTTCTTAGTTTAGGTCTCATGTTAACTTAGAGGTTACCTAATTGTTGTAATTTGATCTATAATAAATAAGTACCTCGATAAGATTATTCGGATGGACTTCATGGATATGATTATTGAAAATGGACTGCTTTTTGTTGTATATTTTTTGTTATTTCTTGATAACTCTTCTGCTTTCTTGCTTCAAAACTCTCAATTTCTGGTCGGCATATATATATGTATATGTATGCAAGAGCTGATTCCCTAAAATTTAGATGTCCATCTCGTGTGTAGAAGTGTGTGGTTTACATTATGAGCATGTGGTCGGTTTGTGTCTGGGCATTTATGTGATCATGGAATGTGAGATATACGTATTGCTGATTTCTTCTTGGAACGTAATTTGCAATTGCATTAAAAAGTGTTGAGAACAATTGTAAGCTTAACAACCCATTGGTAATATTGGCGCTAATGATCTGTCACCAATCCTCATTAATCTTACGTTTTCAATAGTTATGTTTATTCAATTTCAAAATTATTTAATTATGTAATAGCATTTGATCTTTTTAATGGCACAACACGACTCTTTAAAAGAAGATAAAAGTTGAGTGCAGTATTTCTCTTTAATGCTTAACGAAGAAAGCTGCAATTCAAGCGAATGTTCGATAACTAGATTCCATCGAATTCATCGATGGAGAATGAGATCTAGTTCTTTTTATTAGTTTTTATTTTAAGGTGACTGTCCGTGCGATGAATTCGAATTTCACACCATTTGACATGTCAAAGAGAGTTGCCGAGAGGAACTCTAGAACTAAGCAAGCTGAAAGCTCCCTGCCTCTTGGCACAACAGTATCTGAATAGAAGACTCTTTCACTCCATCTGCATTGGGTTTTCCATGAACATCGCTACATTTGAGCTATTTTTGGGCTGGGATCGCTCTTTCAAATGCTTTGCTGATGTGGGCTTGGAGGATGGAGTAAACTGGAGATCCTGTCTCAGTTTGCCAGCCTTTCATCACATTTTCTTATTTGTTTGAACTAAATAAACAACCTAAAAAACATTGATTGCACTATCATTCGTTGCATCATCGAGAAACCCAAATATAAGACATAGTTATGCGCTGTCGGAAGTTCCGACAGAGAACTGCCATGAATTCACCTAACACTGAACTCAAAAGTGCTGCTGACTACAGACCCATTAATTGTAGAGAGAGAAAGATTCGGTGGTTGTTCCTGCGGATCTTGGTTCATTCCTCGCAATATTTTCAATTTATTGGATCCTCGAAGTTCTCATACTGAAAACAAAATGCGGATCAGTCCAATGCATTAACAGCTAATAAAATAGATGGTCTTTGATTAGTCTAATTATTCTGATTAGAGATCTTAATAAACGAACAATGAAAATGAATAACTTTTGACGATGAAGAACATGAGCACTCATAGCCCAGGAGCAGCACCAGTTTTAGCAAGAATGGCGTGCAACGTGGCAAGTTCTCATTGGCTGAAAGCAGCATTAGTGTTTCTATAAGCACAATCTCTGATTCTGAGATGGAGAGAGAAGAGAAAGCTGAAGCATCATGTAGGAGACGAGTGTATTTGCGTACCTTGGTTGCTCTTCGCCGTTCGCAGTTTTTCTATAATTTGGGAAAGGGACTTGACCAGTCTCGATGTGCTTCACATCCTCAACAAGAAGATCGTAGTGTCTCTTCACTTCCTCCACAGATTTCCCACCCACAGCCCTGGCAATGTTAAGCCATCGCTCGGGCGTTTCTCTGTCGAAAACAGCAAGCGCCTTCTCAAACGCTTTGTTTTGCCTGGCAGTCCACGATCCTCGTGTCGAGCTCGACCCCATTGCCAAAAAAGTTGCAGGGAGGATGGTGGAGGAAGGAGAATTGCGATTTCTATGGGAGAGATAAGCCAAAGCCTGCTATTTATAATGTCAAGAATAAAGGGTAGAGCCAATTGGCTTGGAAAAGTAGCAGACAAGATTGAAAATTGAGAATGATTTGTCTCATCCACAACCACAAATGAAGCTGAGCAAAGAGTACCGGCCAAGTTCTTCTCTCCATAAAAAGCAAATCTTAAGCTCGAGATTTTTTCAAGATTAGAAAGACGACGTAGGAAAAGAACGACGTAGAAGTCCAAAGACTCAAAAGGGTCAGCTTGAGCTGCTCTAGGACATTATCATCTTCTACATTACTCTTTTCCCAGAGTCTAATTGTCGGTCCAATGCACAAACAAGGCCAGTCTGCTGTCCATTACCACACATTCACGTGTACATTATAAATCCAAGTTAGATGGGGAAAAGAGGAGTCCCCTCCTCGATGGGCCCATCTTTTCTGCCCACTCTGCTCTTTGACAACATTCCAAGAACTCTAGCTGGCTCGTTGAGACCGTACGCATAACAATTGTGATACGTTTTTTTCTTTGCGCAAAGATGAATTCGGGTGACACAGCACCATTATCAGACCCATCAATGGATATTCCGACATGAACTCATCTCAAGTAAAATCGTATGATTTTCTGCATCTAATGTAACATCATCGAGCGACATCAATGTCAACGTAGAACATAATATTATAGCCCTTCTTCAAATCAATATCCTGATAACAAAATACTACAACACTTCTCGACTTAGCATCATCAATAATATAATAACATAGTGCAGCCAGATCTATAAATTAGAACATCATCTACCAACATTATGATTGAAACGATACACATAACAAGTCCTCGTAACTAAAATAATTAACTTACCACTTTATGATGCTGACCATCAGGTCGTCAGGTCAACACCTAAAACAACACTTGCCTAGTTTCTTGAGCATGATGATGGTCTATCACAATAGATATCCTTCCCTCTAAATCAACCTCGACAAAAAATTTCTCATGTAATACTATTCTATATAATAGAAATTGGAATCCTCAAATGTTAGTGATGACAATAATTGGAATAAAAAAATAAACATGAAATAGCAGAGGCACTAAGATTTACGTGAACAATTTTAAATGATGAACAAACACGAGTAGAAGAGATTCATTATTAGAAATCAAAGTATAATGAGTTTTGCGATTCAAGTATCAATATATATGCAATAAACTTAAAATCCAAATATTTATATTCAGGCCCGACCCGACCCACTTAGAATTCGGGTTACCAAATTTTAGCAATCTTCACCCTAACAAGAATTTTACCATGAAAGATCCAACGAATACTAGGCCGAAGTAAATCTAGAACACTGAACTCTGATAATCTCCATCTATAAATAAATTCAAGTGTAAGATCAAAATCTGTAAAACTCATTAAAATATTAATGATAACTTTATCTTCCTTAAAAACCCATATCGAGCTAGGTCAACATCTGATACCGATCAAGTTTAAACCTCGCTTAAAATTGAGAGAAATACTTGAGAATAAATCTCATCTCGTCCCCTTCCAAGGCATCACTTAACTATCAGAGTTCTCACAACGAACTGCGTCTGAACCTATCGAAGACTCCAAATAGGAATCGTTTCCCTCAAACACTTTGAATGCCTAACTTGTTGTCTTTAAAAGTGTTTTTAAAGCAATCAATTGTTTTCTATGATAACTATGTAAGATAAGCATGAAAGATAAAATAAACTACTTTACAATGTTTAAATTAGACTTAACCATTCATGAGAAAATACCATCTTTGAATGGTACAATTAGAGTCTAACAATTTGTTTAAGTGCTGCAGAAATTTCAAGTATGTGCAGTGTTTTGTGTCGACCCATAATACATTGTGTCGACCCACAGTCTATTGTGTCGACCCCTGTTCAAAACAGAGGCCGAGTCTTTCACTCCGTGTGTCGACCAGAAAATCAGCCCAACATACAAAATGTGTCGACCCAACTAAATTACTTATGTCGACCTTTACGTTCAAATTGTGTCGACTCATCTATACAAATTGTGTCGACCCAAAGAAAGGCAGTGCAGCGTGCAAATCATGTCCACCCATCCAAACTGTCTGTGTCGACCCTAGAAAAGACATTGTGTCGACCCTACAATATTCTATGTGTCGACCCCTCAAAGTTGAGCCTGCACTTTACATGACGACTCCAACGTTCAAAATGTGTCGACCCAAACCTACATGTGTCGACCCTAGATTTTCTAGAGATGGATCTTTCAGATTTATGTCGACCCCAGATTTTCCAGAGACGGATCCTTCAGGTTTATGTTGACCGCACAAAAAGTTATGTCGACCCAACTAACCATAAGCTTCCAACGACTATATTTTTTATGTGTCTACCGGCTAGCGCTGTAACAACCCTCATTTTATTTTAAGAATTTGTGATTTTAGAATGGAAACGTTTAAGATTATTTTTATGAATGTTGCTTGAATATTAGAGTGTTAATGTATTTTGGATATTAGTAAATTAGTAGGTTGAAGGTGATGAAGGAAATAAGTGATTTCCGGTCGACCGCTATGGATTAGCGGTCAACACTTTGTTTACCGGTCGACCCCAGGATTTAGGAGGGGTCGACACAATTTGAAATTTTGGTCGACCCCAGGATCGAGGAGGGGTCGACACAATGAATACTTTCGGTTGACCCCAGGATTGAGGAGGGGTCGACACAATTGAATACTTTAGGTCGACCCCAAGATTTAATAGGGGTCGACACAAGTCACTCTCGGGAACACATTCGGTCGACACAACAGACGAGCGGTCAACACAAATGACTCTCGGGAACTTCCTTCGATCGACACAAAGATCGAGCGGTCGACACAAACAACTCCTTCCCCAATTTGAGTTGAAAAGTCAACCAAAACATGTACTTAAATGAAAGGTTGATTTTTGTTTAATTAAGGAGATAAGAAGGCATGGTTTGCCATTTTCCTTCCAGCACGATTTCTTCTTCCTATTTTCCTCTGAGCTCTCATGTCTTAATCAAAGAGAGAGTGAGATTGAGAAAGAAAAGAAGTTATGTGAGAGAAAATAGTGAGAAAGTGGGATATCTCAAGAGAGGTGAGGTAGGAAACTCTAAAGCTTTCGTGGAGACTGAAGTTCAAAGTATTTTTTCTACCCTCTGAGTTTTTTTTAGGTTCAGTAAGGATAATATGATGTATTGGTTGGGTTGGTGGATAAATATGAATGACTTCATGTCAATTTCTGTGAAATTGGTTAATTATGCGCAAGGTTAGGTATGTTGAGATTCAGTCAAATTTTAGTACGAATTTGAGTTTATATCCTTCATAAGAGTTAAAGTAGACTCTTAGAGTGATCTATAGTCATTTGAATCACTCAATTTGAAGCTATGTATGAAACGTTATAGATGTCGCAAGTCAGTGTACAGAAACTGGGGAGAGCTGCGGTCGACCCCTTATAGGTTAAGGTCGTCCGATTCTTGATTTAAAAATGCAGGCTCTCTGTTTTGTCAACATGGGTCGACCCCTTATAGGTTGGGTCGACCGATCCTTGATTTCCAGTGTTGCATACTCAATGTTATGTCAACATTGATCAACACTTTATGCTACGATAGTTTTATGAACTTGGTGTCTTCTAAGAAGTTATAGTAGACCCTTTAAGGAATAATTTGACACCCGTAGCATCATGAATGGATCAATATAGAGGAAGTTATAGTTATTCAAAGTTGGAATAGTAAGTTGTGACTTTATGTCATAAAACAGGTTATGTTACCCGATTTCTTATCCTTAAATGATCTGTAGGTTTAGGTCATCTATTAGATTAAAAAGGGAACTCAAGTGGATCAACTCAATCTAGCTACGAAGGTAAGTTAATGTTGCATGTGATTGGCCCTAAGGGGACTACATTACAAAGATTAGGATTTTATGATTTTGGAATATGCTGGATTGTTTGGGGTGTAGTGCACAATACACCGACCTCAATTTATTTGAGGATATGTTTGTGTGTCATGTTTGATGTTTGATTGTTTTTTGTATTAGAATAAAGATACATGTTTAGAATGACAATGTTTGAATTGTATATTTTATTGCATGTTAACGTGTTCATGCATTTTAATTGTTCATGCATCATGGTTTTAAGAAAAATACGAAAATGATTTGCATGCATGATTTTCATGATAATATGCAACGGGTCGTTGAGGGAGGAGCTCGAGTTAGACTGCCTCGAGGGAGGGCAAATGGTGTCTACTCTCTCTTGTGGTATCTTCAACGATCAAATAATGAAAGAAATGAAATGAACGAAATGTATGTAAATAGTTATATGTTAGGCGGGGTTTGAGTTTGGCTGTCCCAAGAGGTTGGACCAAATGGTGCCTACTCTCCCCTAGACGGTATGACCCACATTAGCTGGACTGTTAAGTGAAAGAAAATAAATGAAATAAAAGATACTGAAACTGCATTGTTTTTATAAAGCAACATATGCAAAAAGGCCTCATAAATGTTTTATTATCATGGATTAACTTACTGAACGTTAGACTCATTAGATAAGCTTTGTAATGTAGGGATAAATGCTTGAGGTGGTGAAGTACGTCCATTGCGGAAGTTTGCGGCTGTTAGTGCAATTTTGACCGGTGGGCGACCCATGTAAATGGAAATTTTTTGTTTGAAAACTAATGTATAATATTATATTGAGTTTATAACTGTTTTGTAATAACTTGGTTCTAATGTTAAAGTACATGTGTGTTTTGGGTTACTTATTATGAATATAATTTGTTTTGATGAAGTCAAATAAAAGTCTTCCACTGTATTTTATTTCAAGGATTTCAAATTGATAAGTTTTACCTTAAATTGTTAAAAGTTAGTACATGTGTTTAAAAAAAAAATCTAGTAAGGGAAAAATGGGACGTTACAATATGGTATCAGAGCGCACCGGGTTTTAAAATCGTTTCTGCAGACTGCCTAATAGCACAAACCTTCACATGGAGATACTTCATCTACTATAAGTTTATTAATGATTATATTATTGTTTGTATTTATGAGTTGCTAAATTTTTAAGGCTTAGTTCAATATTCCGAGAGGACAAAGAAGGGAAATGGAAGGCAGAGATGATGCAATAGCTATCTGATATAGTGGATCGTCAGTTTCAACAATTAGAATGACACATGGCAAAGGAAGAACAATGAGGTTTTCGTTCGAATGTTGCTGGAGAGTTAAGTTGTAAAAGATTTCGACGACTTCATCCACCTAACTTTGATGGACACGCAACAGATCTTGTGTTAGCTGAAGAGTGGATTACGCTCCCAACAGATACTCTCATAGTTTTCACATCCAAGAGGGGAGTTTAAGTCCATAAAGAAAGGATTGCATCTTGCCATGAATTTTGAGGAGAAGTGACGAATATAAACCAAGGCCAGTAGATTCCGATGAAAGAAATAGGAGTCTTGATTATCATCAACTAGGTGTTTTTAGTCCTAGGAATGAGCATGAAGATTATCTTTATTCTAGACTAGGCAGAACAAAAAAAAATCATGCTCATGAATATGCTCAAGGGAGCTTAAATGGAATGACTCACCTGCATACTGAAATGTGGATATGAAGCTTTTTGAGTATACAAGGATTGAGTATCCAGGTCAAGTAGCCTTATGAAAGACTAACTTTTGAGAAAACTCATGTAGATAAGGAGCACTCGGTGTTTGATTCAAGTGAAGCGTTACATCATAGGGTGACTGGATCTGATTATAATAGAGACATAAGAAACTCAAATGGAACAGCTTGTGGTGATGTCAGGTACGCTTCCAGTTAATAATGAAGTATATACTTATACATTACTTGACTCTAGTGTCACCCACTAGTTAGTAATCTATTCTCAATCTCTAGGTATGAGAAGATATCTCTTGCAAAAAATAGAAAGTAACTAAAATATGCCTAGAGTATCAAGTAGGGGGAGTCTCGTAAATCTAGAAGATTGAATATAACAGTTTTGAGAAGAACTAGTTAAGGAGGTAAGGGACAAATATATCTAGAAGCCGTTTTGAGGTTTACCAAAATTTTCCCCACACTTAAGTGAGTAAAGAAAAACTTAAAGTGTACTAGTATATTCAAGGTCTAAAGTTGGAAACTTATAGAGGAGTTGAAGTAGCTAGTACCAAGAACGTTAATCATGCTAATGTGGTGGCCAAGAATCTTGGAGAATTTAGATGTGGTTTATAAGGTATAAGAAATCTTTGATGAGGAATTCTTTGAACCGATAATACCTCTGTAACAACCCTCAGTTATTTGATGAATTTTGTGATTTTAAGATGAAAGCGTTTAAGATTATTTTTATGAATGTCGCTTAAATATTAGAGTGTTAAGGTATTTTGAATAGTTTCGTTCGACCCCAGAATTGAAGAGGGGTCGACACAATATATAGTTTCGGTCGACCCCAGGATCAAAGAGGGGTCGACACAATATATACTTTCGGTCGACCCAGGATCGAAGAGGGGTTGACACAATAGAACCCTTTGGAGTACTTTGGGTCGACCCCAGGATCAAGAAGGGGTCGACACAAAATAGTCCTTTAGTATTCTTTCGGTCGACCCCAGGACCGAGCGGTCGACACAAGTCTTCTCGGGAAACATTTTTGGTCGACACAACAAACGAGCGGTCGACACAAAGGACTCTAGGGACTAGATTGGGTCGACACAATTGGACGAGCGGTCGACCCATTCATACATGCCGTTGAAAAGTCAGCCAAAACGTGGGGAAATCCGATTGATGAGCGTTAAGGAAATGTTGATTTTGTTTAATTAAGAGATAGGAAGGCATGGTCTGCCATTTCCCTCCCATCAAGATTTCTTTCCCCTATCTTCTCATAAGTTCTCACGTTGATCAAGAGAAGAGTGAGGTTAAGAAAGAAAGAAGTTCTGTAAGAGAAAACAGTGAGAAAGTGAGATATCTCAAGAGAGGTGAGGTAGGAAACTCTATGGCTTTCGTGGAAACTGAAGTTCAAGGTTTTCAAGTGCAGCAACATATTGATCAAGTTTTTCAATAAAGCTAAGGACCTAAGGTAAGTTAATGTTGCATGTGATTGGCCCTAAGGGGACTACATTACAAAGATTAGGATTTATGATTTTGGAATATGCTGGATTGTTTGGGGTGTAATGCACAATACATTGACCTCAATTTATTTGAGGATATGTTTGTGTGCCTTGTTTGATGATTGATTGATTATTGGTGTTAGAATAAAGATGCATTTTTAGAATGCCTACAATGTTTGAATTGTATATTTTATTGCATGTTATCGTGTTCATGCATTTTAATTGTTCATGCATCATGGTTTTAAGAAAAATATGAAAATGATTTGCATGCATGATTTTCATGATAATATGCAACGGGTCGTTGAAGGAGGAGCTCGAGTTAGACTGCCTCGAGGGAGGCCAAATGGTGTTTACTCTCTCCCGTGGTACCTTCAATGATCAAATAATGAAAGAAATGAAATGAACGAAATGTATGTAAATAGTTACATGTTGGGCGGGGTTGAGTTTGGCTGTCCCGAGAGGTTGCACCAAATGGTGCCTACTCTCCCCTAGAGGGTATTACCCATATTAACTGAACTGTTAAGTGAAAGAAAAGAAATGAAATGAACGATACTGAAAACTGTATTGTTTTTATAAAGCAGCATATGCATAAAGGTCTCATCAATGTTTTATTATTATGGATTAACTTACTGAGCGTTAGGCTCATTAGATTAGCTTTGTAATGTAGGTGATGAAATAAATATTGTGGATTCTACTTACCGCTGTGTAACGACCCGATTCCCGTGCCGCCGCTTTCTGCCTTACTTTACTTGCTTACTTAGTTTACTTTACTTTACTTTGCCTACTTGCGGGCAGCCCGAGGACCGGTCCGTTACTACAATTACTTACTTACTTACTTACATTACTTTGGTGGAAAACTCATTACTTTAAGAATTTCTGAAAACTATCTTTTACTTTGTAAAATAGTTTACGAGGAAACTGTCAATGATAAAAACATACATTTGAATTCCACCTTTATCAAAAATACATAATCATTCAATAACGTAAACTTACAGCGGAAGACTATAATATTAAAAACCCTAACTCTGTTCATACTTAACCGATTTCACACATTCAACATGAAATCTTCCATTTTCACCCATCAATTCAACCAAAACCATCATATTATCCTTACTGAACTTAAATAACTTCAAAGGATGGAAAAGTACCTTGAACTTAAGCTTCCACGAATTTGCTTGGGTCTCCTCCTTCAATACCTTGATAATAACCCACTCACTCACTTTTTTTCTTCACAGCCCTCTTTTCTTTGGTGGATCTCACTTTCTTTTTGGGCTAGAGTAGGAGANTGCTCTTCTGTTTGTTGTAGGCAATCCGACTACAAAATGCTAAGTAACCAAAATATTTCCTACATTTTTCTTTATTATTTCATTCAAAGTTACTACCCCTTCTTCTTCGTAACCTTTTAATCATCCCCTTCAATCCCAATTGCATTAAATAACTCAACTCTCTATTCCTCCTTCTTTTAATTTCATTGACACATCTCTTCATATCTCATTATCAAATCTCAACTACTCTATCTATACAAACCCTTCATCTCTTTTCAATCTAATAGCAATCCTTCTTTTCATTCATTAATCACTCATCATTCAAACACATTTCTCATTCTATTACTTTCTAGGCCATTCAATTGTATTAAATTATTGATTAATTTTTCATCCTTCTACATTTGTACCACACTCTTTTCTTATATTCAGGTTGGCATAATCATAATGTTATTTAGTTCAACCACTTAATTGGGATCCACATGAACTCTCTTGACATAATGTGACTTATGTCGACCGCTCGTTCGTTGTGTCGACCGAACTTGCGACGCCCATAACGTTTTCTACGTAACTCCGAATTGGGTGATTCTAACGGTAACAAATCACTCCAAGAGTCTACTTTAACTCTTACGAAGGTTATAAACGCTAATTCGTGATAAGATTTGACCTAATCTCCAAAAACTCTAAGCCTATTCGTAAATAACAGATTTCAAAACACTTTCCTTTTAAAATCATAATGACAATAACGAGGGTTGTTACACGCTGGTAAATGCTCGAAGTGGTGAAGTACGTCCATTTCTGAAGATTGTGGCTGTTAGTGCGATTTTGACCGGTGGGTGGCTTATGTAAATGAAAATGTTTTGTTTGAAAACTAATGTATAATATTATGTTTAGTTTATAACATTTTTTGTAATATCTTGGTCTTAACGTTAAGGTACAAGTATATTTTGGATTATTTATTACGAATATAATCGATTTTGATGAAGTTTAATAAAAGTCTTCCGTGTACTTTATCTCAAGGATTTCAAATTGATAAGTTTTACCTTAAAGTGTTTAAAGTAGGTACATGTGTAAAAAAAAATTAATTAAGCAAAAGAAAAAAAAAACGGACGTTACAACCTCAATCAAGTAAAGAATGACAACCACTTAGAAGAACAAAAAAGATCAAGTGAGAATAAGCTCAAAGGAGGTAAAGCAAAAAGTAGGTTTAAGGTTCTTCTCAAGCATAGTTATGCCACAGACTTAAAGGAGGCAATTTGGAAAATGTGCTATCGGCACATGACGATTTATTAAAATGCAAAGAGAATAGGACGTCTAGTGAGAAACTATCCCTAAATGAAAAAGTAACAACCAAGAACAAATTCAATGACGGGAAAATTAAGTAAGCTAACGATAAAGGATAAGTGTATGTCATCAGAGATTGATAACTTGTTCGATAAAAATGGACGATATTTCAAGATGACATTCATAAAGAATATAAACATTATGAGGTTTTGGAAGATATTTGTTAGAGTAACAAATGCACCAGTAATTTTATGGACGTAACAAGTTGAATGTTTCAAATATTTTGGACAAGTATGTAGAGATGCACATCTAAAAGATAGTAAGATTAGTTGAAATATCAGTCTCCATTGTTTTAGAAAGACCATGAGAAAAGTTTAGAAATATGAACGGTGGTTCATCCCCGAACCGGTAGACGAATCAAAAGGGCAACCCAAATTTAGAAGGCACGGTGAAAGCATGAGTGTTAAAGTTTCAAAGTATCATAGAGCAAGTCGTTGCCCTTAGAAAAGTTTACTTACACTCATTACTACTAAGCTATAATTAGTACAACCTTTGTGAGGTGAAGTATGATGAGAAGTGTAAATTACCCCAAATTAGATAACACTAGAGAAGCGAATTATATGATCCAAATATGTTACAACAACTTAGGGATCAATATACATGATTAGGAAAAGGATTTGAGTGTCACGAGACCAAGATGAGGGCTATGCTAGCTAAGACAGGACTCAAGTTTGGTTGAGGAAACATGATATTCTTAAAAAATTTCATCATTTAAAAGAGTAAGTGTTTTGGTACGAAGGAGGAAGACTCATCCCAAAAGCTATTGGACCTGTCTCGATTATAACTGAGATTGAAAAAGCAGCATAAAAATTGGGAATTTTCATCAACTATGCAAGGATTTTACAAGGTAGGTCTCACATCGATGTCGAAAAAGTTCATATGAATCCCAATTAAGTGAAGGAAATGAAAATGGTATAGGGAATTTAGGTTTGAACGTAAAAGCTGAACAATTGAGGCTAAACAAAGGTTAAATTGGGATACAAATATAGAAGAATGGAAATAAACCAATAGTTTAATACAATTGAATGACTTAGAAAATAATAGAATGAGAGTTGTGTTTGAATGGTGATTGATTAATGAATGGAAAGAAGGATTGATGTTAGATTGAAAAGAGATGAAGAGTTTGTATAGGTAGAGTAGCCGAGATTTGATGATGAGATATGAAGAGATGGGTCGATCAACTTAAAAGAATGGGAAATAGAAGGTTGAGTTATTTAATGCAATTGGGATTGAAGAAGATGATTAAAAGGTTACAGAAAAGAAGGGATAGTAACTTTGAATGAAATAATGAAGAAAAATGTAGGAAATATTTTGGTTACTTAGGATTTTGTAGTCAGATTGATACAACAAACAGTGGAACATGTGAAAACCATACGACAAAGAATGAAAGCTGCTCAAGATCGTCAAAAAAGCTATGCGGATCGGCGACGAAGAGCACTAGAATTTAAGGAGGGAGATGAAGTGTTTTTGAAAGTTTCACCATTCAAGGGTATGATGAGGTTTGGACAGAAGGGAAAGTTAGCACCAAGATTCATTGGACCATTTAATGTTTTGAAGAGAGTGGGAAACATGGCCTATATGCTGCAATTACAGGAATACTTGGCAGGTTTTCACAATGTGTTTCATGTGTCAATTTTAAGGAAATGCATTCGTGATCCATCCCAAGTGATCGAAGCAGAACAGATAGAAGTAGAGCCAACTATGAGTTATGAGGAGCAACCAATAAGTGTTAGCTTTAAAAGTATGTTTAAAGTAATCAATTATTTTTGATGATAACTATGCAAGATGAGCATGAAAGATAAAATTGTTAAATGAAACTATTTCACAATTATTAAATTAGACTTAACGATTCATAAGAAATACCCTCATTGAAGGGTACAATTAAAGTCTAACTATTTTGTTTAAGTGCTGCAGAAAAGTCATGTATACATGCTGTTTGTGTCGACCTTTAGTTATATGTGTCGACCCATGTTCAAAACAGAGGCTTAGCCTTTCTAATTTGTGTCGACCCATATAGTTTTTGTGTCGACCCTTAATCAAAACAGAGGCCGAGACTTTCCAGTTGTGTCGACCCATGGTATCCTTGTGTCAACCCCTTTCCAAAACAGAAGCTAAGTATCAGCCCAACGTATAAGTTGTGTCGACCCATCTATAAAAAATGTGTCGACCTAAACTGGCAAAACAGTGCGTAAATGTGTCGACCCATACAAATCTTTTGTGTCGACCCCAGAGAAGAATTTGTGTCGACCTTACCAAAATTTGTGTGTCGACCCCACCTGCATGAAATATGTCTCTGCCCAACCCATTTGTGTCGATCCCATTATAATTGTGTCGACCCTAGCTTTATCCAGAGACGAATTCTTTAGAATTTGTGTCGACCCAACTAACATTGTGTCGACCCCAGAAATTCCAGAGAAGGATGCTTCAAGGTTGTGTCGACCGAACAAACAGTGTGTCGACCCTAGCAAATTCCAGAGAAGGATTCGTCAAGGTTGTGTCGACCGAACAAGTATTGTGTCGACCCCAACAATTTCAAGAGAAGATTTTGTGTCGACCCCAACAACATTTGTGTCGACCCAATTCAACAGTACAGCTCCAACGGTCAGTAACTTCACAACGGATTTATTTTGATGTATCTACCGGCTAGTACTTTGTGTCGACCCCAGATGGACTTGTGTCGACCCAACTGGATAATTTTGCAGCAATCTATAAATAGATGAAGCGGTCTCATTTTTTACCAACGATTTTCACGAAGAGAAAACACGCCCAAACGCTGCCAAATTTATTTCTCAATCTTTTACTCTCTCAAATCCTTGTACCCAAACTTGTATATCATCTTTGAGATTGAGTGAGTCGGTTTATTAAAAACCGTACAAATTGTAATTTACTCTTTGAACGATCATTGTAAAAATGGGTGACGCTCCTTCAAGAAAAGAGTCAAAAGGTTTGGTTGACACCCGTAAGTCAATCGGAGTAAAGCTCAAGGTTGAGCGAGAAGGATCTTCAAGGACGTAGGCAAGGTTGGCCGAACCGCGTTACCAAATCGGTGTCCATTTCTCTTACTCTAAACTCTTATTTACTTGTTTAATTATTCAACATTAGAGTTTTAGATATAACTAAAACAATTCGCACGAACTTATCTTAGTAATCGAAAAAGTTTAGTTAACCTAATTCTCCCCCCC
>QAOC01003720.1:117324-197968 GCA_003255005.1 Begonia fuchsioides
ATTACAAGGAAATTCAAGAGGTTCCTTCAAAGAAAAAGAATGAATGGAAAGGAGTTCCCAAGAAAGGAAAAGCACTCTAAGGAAGAAGATAAAGAAGTCAAATGCTATGAGTGCGGGAAATCAGGACACTACAAGTCTGAGTGTCCAAGAATTAAGAAGCATCCCAAGGCTTACAAGAAGAAAGCCATGAAAGCAACTTGGGATGACAGTGACTCTTCAAGCTCCTCATCTGAAGACGAGGAGATATCCAACATGTGCTTTATGGCAAAGGAGGACAAGGTACTTGACTCCTTTAGTGATTTAGAAAATTCTGATGATGATAATGAACTGTTTGATGCTTTCAATGACTTATTTAATGATTTCAATATCTTGAAATCTAAATATAAGGAATTAAAAAGGGAGCATGCTGCACTAGTTAAGACGCATGATAGCTGTAAAAATATTGTGCATGATGAGTTGGAAACTCTAAAGAAAAGGAACCTTGACTTAAATGATATAGTTCTCAAGTTCACCAACGGTAGTAAGAACTTAAACATGCTGTTAGGAAGTCAAAGGGTAACACTTAAAAAGGCCGGCTTAGGTTATGAATCACACACTAAGAAAAAGAACTATAAGAACTTCTTTGTGAAACCTAGTGCTTGCAACAAATGCAATAAAATAGGACACCAAGATTTTACTTGTCCTATGAACTCTAAAGTTAGAAAAACAAAGATTGTTGAGAAATGGGTTCCCAAAGGAACTAATGCTAACTCTCTATAACCCAAAATGGTTTGGGTACCTAAGAAAATTGTTTGACTTGTCGTATAGGTGGAAGTCTCCCTTGCAAAAAATTTGTGGTACCTCGTAGCGGTTGTTCGAGGCATATGACGGGAGACCCTTCAAGATTTTCTTCCATCAAGCAAAAGAAGGGGAATGTATCTTTTGGACGAAATCAAAAGGGGAAGATTATAGGTATTGGAAATATCGGTAATCCTTCTTCCCCTATAATTGAAAATGCTCTTTTAGTTGATGGTTTAAAGCATAATTTATTGAGCATTAGTCAACTTTGTGATAAGGGATATAGAATTATTTTTTAATCCAATTCCTGCTTATTAGAAGATAGCTCAAGCGGTAAAATTTTATTTATTGGCTATCGTTCTGATAATGTTTATACAATTGATTTGGATAATGTTGCATGCTTTGATGAAAAATGTTTTAGTGCAACTTCCTCTCTAGATAGTTGGCATTGGCATAGGAGATTAGGTCATGTTAGCATGAGTACCTTAGCTAAAATTGCTAAGAAGAATTTAGTTAGAGGCCTTCCAAAGATTTCCTTTGAGAAGGATAGGATTTGTGATGCATGTCAAATGAGGAAACAAAAAAAATCCTCATTTTCTTCCAAATCAGTTATTTCAACCTCCAAACCTCTCCAGCTTCTCCACTTAGATCTTTTTGGCCCTTCTAAAGTTGCTAGTCTAGGTGGCAATCATTATGCCTTTGTAATTGTTGATGATTACTCAAGATTTACTTGGGTATACTTTCTTAGATCTAAGAATGAGTCTTTTGAGACCTTCTCTTCCTTTAGGAAGAAAGTTCAAAATGAAAAGGATCTCTCCATTGTAGCTATCCGTAGTGATCATGGAGGGGAATTTGAAAATGAGAAATTTGAGCTTCTATGTCTTAAGTATGAGATCAATCATAATCTCATCTCCTAGGACTCCTCAACAAAATGGAGTTGTTGAGAGAAAGAATAGATCTCTTCAAGAGCTTGCTAGGACAATGATCAATGAAAACTCTCTTCCCAAGTATTTTTGGGCGGAAGCCGTAGCGACGACATACTATTCAATAAATCGAGCATCAATCCATCCAATTTTAGAAAAGACCCCCTATGAACTATGGTCGGGTAAAACTCCTAGTGTTAAGTATTTTAGGCCCTTTGGATGCAAATGTCATATTTTGAACACCAAGGACAACCTAGGAAAATTTGATTCAAAGACGGATTTTGGAATCTTTCTTGGATACTCTTTGTCTAGCAAGGCCTATAGAGTTTTCAACAAAAGGACTCTAGTTGTTGAGGAATCCATGCATGTTACTTTTGATGAGTCCCCTCCACTCTTAGAGCTCTTAGAACCTAGTGATGATTTGGAAAGAGAGATGGATTCCTTGAGTCTAGATGACAATGAGAAAAACTCTTTAGATGTCATTCCTTCCGAAAGTCCTCCAAGCTCTCTAGGATTAAAGCCAAGTAACATTGTCAATGATGGCTTTCCTAAAGAATGAAAATATTCCAAAAGCCATCCCATAGAGGACATTGTAGGTAATCCTAGTTTGGGCGTCAAAACTAGAACCTCTCTTAGGAACTTGTGTGCTAACATAGCTTTTATCTCTCAAGTAGAGCCTAAGAAATTTGATGAGGCCATATTAGATGAAAATTGGATAATGGCCATGCAAGAGGAACTAAATCAATTTGAGAGAAACCAAGTATGAGAGTTAGTTCCTAGACCTAATGATCGCACCATCATTGGAACAAAATGGGTATTTAAGAATAAACTAGATGAACATGGTGTTGTCATTAGAAACAAGGCAAGATTGGTTGCAAAAGGATACAATCAAGAAGAGAGAATAGATTTTGAAGAAACCTTTGCACCAGTAGCACGAATGGAGTCAATTTGCATGCTACTTGCCTATGCGTACCAGAAAAATTTCACTCTATTTCAAATGGACGTAAAGAGTGCATTCTTAAATGGATTTATCGTGGAAGAAGTCTATGTAGAGCAACCCTTAGGTTTTGAGGTCTTCGATAGGTTAGACCATGTATTTAAACTTCATAAAGCTCTTTATGGTCTTAAGCAAGCTCCTCGTGCATGGTATGATCGGTTGAAGAACTTTTTCTTCAAAAGAGAGTTCAAAATGGGAAAAATTGATTGACCCCCCTTTTTACTAAGCATGAAGGAGATGATTTACTTCTTGTCCAAATCTATGTAGATGATATCATTTTTGGAGCCTAAAAAAAAAATCTTTGCGATAGTTTTGCTTCTCTCATGCAAGATGAATTTGAGATGAGCATGATGGGAGAGCTAAAATTCTTTTTAGGACTTCAAATTATAGGCAAACCTTAGAGGGAACATTCATATGTCAAGAAAAATATGTTAAAGAATTGCTTAAGAGATTAAGATTGGACTCTTGCAAATCATCTAGGACTCCCATGAGTACCACAACTAAATTGGACAAAGATGAAAATGGTCAAGTTGTGGACATTAAAAAATATCGTGGTATGATTGGATCTCTTCTATATCTAACAGCAAGTAGACCCGATATTCTTTTTAGTGTATGTCTATGTGCTAGATTTCAAGCGGCACCTAGAGAATCCCATTTAAAAGCTGTCAAAAGAATTTTCAAATACTTGAGTGGAACAATAAATTTAGGATTATGGTATCCCAAGGGAACCTCACTAAACTTAATTGCATATACAGATTCATATTATGCCGGGAGCCTTGTGGATAGAAAGAGCACTAGTGGCTCTTGTCAATTTCTAGGAGAATCATTAGTTTCATGGTTTTCTAAGAAACAAAATTCAGTAGCACTTTCAACCGCCGAAAGTGAGTATATCGCAGCCGGAAGTTGTTGTGCACAAATGCTTTGGATGAAGCATACCTTAGAAGACTATAATCTCTCATTCTCTAAGATTCTTATTATGTGTGACAACACTACTGCTATAAATATCAGTAAAAATCCTATTCTCCATTCTAGAACTAAGCATATAGAGATAAGATATCATTTTATCAAAGATCACGTCCAAAAAGGGGATATTATCTTGGAATTTGTCAAGTCAAGTGATCAATTAGCTGATATATTTACTAAACCCTTGGATGAAAAAACCTTCAATGGAATTATAATTTGATTAGGAGTAATTCGGTTTGATGGTGTTTAGAAACATCATCGTATTCCTGCTGTTGCCAGTGACAGGGGTCGACATAAAGAAGATATGTCGACCCAACTGGACAATTTTGCAGCAATCTATAAATAGATGAAGCAGTCTCATTTTTTACCAACAATTTTCACGAAGAGAAAACACGCCCAAATGCTGCCAAATTTATTTCTCAATCTTTTACTCTCTCAAATCCTTGTACCCAAACTTGTATATCATCTTTGAGATTGAGTGAGTCGGTTTATTAAAAACCGTACAAATTGTAATTTACTCTTTGAACGATCATTGTAAAATGGGGTGACGCTCCTTCAAGAAAAGAGTCAAAAGGTTTGGTTTGCACCCGTAAGTCAATCGGAGTGAAGCTCAAGGTTGAACGAGAAGGATTTTCAAGGAGGTACCTTGAAGCGCGAACGTAGGCAAGGTTGGTCGTACCGCGTTACCAAACCAGTGTCAATTTCTCTTACTCTAAACTCTTATTTACTTGTTTAATTATCCAACATTAGAGTTTTAGATATAACTAAAACAATTCGCACGAACTTATCTTAGTAATCAAAAAAGTTTAGTTAACCTAGGATTTAAGAGGGGGTCGACACAAGTCACTCTCGGGAACACATTCGGTCGACACAACGGACGAGCGGTCGACACAAATGACTCTTGGGAACTTTCTTCGGTCGACACAAAAATCGAGCGATCGACACAAACAACTTGTAACATCCCGTTTTGAAAATCCTTGAAACATTTAAAGAATTTTTTTTTATACCTTATTTCTTTTAAGACTCAGAACCAATGATAAAATCATTTTCCATTACAGTGGAAGACTGAAATACATGAACTCATCTTTAATTAAATGACAATATAAAATCAAACATTTTTAGAAACAATCATAATTTACATTCAAAAGTTGTCAAATATAGTTATTACAAACCATACAAAATAGTTATTCAAAAACATGTTTCTTACAACCTATTTTATAAATTATACCAAACGTTTAAACTTCGACTTCAAAACACTTATTTACATTGTATGAAAAACCATGTCCACTGGTCATCTTAGCACTAACAACAAAAATGCTCGCCATGGACACCCTTCATCATCAGTGATTTTCATTCTGAGTATCAAACTCCTAACCTACATTATAAAGTCCTTCTAATGAGTTGAAAGCTCAGTAAGACATGAAAACTATAAAATATGTAACATGCATGAACTTTTGTAAAACTATACAATTTCATTTCAATTTTGACATTCATTCTTTCTTTAGTTACCGTATCTATGAAATTATTGTGAGGCGAACTATGATGAGAAATTGAGAGGTTAACTATGACGTCCACGTAAGACAACCAACTCAAATCCCTCCTCAACAACAAACTGTTACATGAATTCATGAATCTTCCTTTGTTATTTCTTTATATCATGTTTTGTTGTCTATGAAAATCATGCATGAAAAATTCATTTTCGTTATTTTGAGTAAAACATGATGCATGATTCATGTACAATGCTTAATAAACAAAACATGCATTTATCATATCATTGAATCTAATAAACAATATCAACCAATCAACCAAACACACAAACAACCCTCAAATGAATTGAGGTCGGTGTAATGTGCATTACACCCCAAACAGTCCAATATATATATCAAAGCATTAACAAACAATAATCTTAATCTTTATAATGTAGTCCCACTTAAGGGCCAATCACATGCATCATAATCTTACCTTAACCGCTATCTTGAATTAATCCACTTGAGCCCTTTTAATCCAATTGGTAACCTAAACGTATAAATCATTTAAGGATAAGAATTCAGGTAACATAACCTGTTTTATTGCGTAAAGTCACAACTTACTATTCCAACTTTGAATAACTATAACTTCCTCTATATTGATCCATTCGTGATGCTACGGGTGTCAAATTATTCCTTAAAGAGTCTACTATAACTTCTTAGAAGACACCAAATTCACAAAAACTAACGTAGCATAAAGTATCGATCAATGTTGACATAACAGTGAGCATGCATCTCTGGAAATCAAAGACTGGTCAACCCAACCTATAAGGGGTCCACCCATGTTGACAAAACAGAGGGTATTCATTGCTTGAAATCCAGAACCTGTCGACCGGTTAATAAGGTGTCGACCGATGCTCAAAAACAGAGAGCATCCATTCTGGAAATTAGGAATCCGGTCGACTGGTAATGGTCGACCTAACTTACAAAAAGGATGACCAATCTTACAAAGCAGTCGACCAAATTCTCTTTTCAAATTTTCATTTATTAACTTGTAACACCCATAACTTTTTGTACATAGCTCCGAATTGAGTGATTCAAAAGGATATAGATCACTCTAGAAGTCTACTTTACCTTTTATGAAGGAAGAAAACTCTAATTCGTACTACTTATCAATAGAATTTTCCAAAACTTTAACTTTGTACATAATCGACTTGTTTCACATCTCTTGACATGAAATCATTCGTTTATATTCACCAATTCAAGCAATACCATCATTTTATCATACTGAACCTAAAAGACACTCAAAGAATAGATGAATACCTTGAACTTAAACCTTCACAAAAATTCAGAGAGAATAAAGATAAGAATTCGTGTCTGGCAGAAACATGGCAGCCAAATGCCTATTTATGTCTTTTATTAATAAAAAAATAGTATTTCCTTTATGTCCATAAATCAGATTCGTCCAAGTTTTTGCTGACCTTTCAACTTACGTCGGTGAAGGGGTCGACCGCTCGTCCATGGTGTCGACCGAAGGTATTCCAAAGGGTTATATTGTGTCGACCTCTCTTCGATCCTAGGGTCGACCGAAAGTATTCCTAAACACTTAGAAGATTTTCTAACCTTTCTGAATAACATCATTACTTATACCCTCTTAAAGCTTATTTTCTTCATCACCTTCAACCTACTAAATTGCTAACATCGACACTACTTTAATTCTTCAATATTTACCCAACATTCGCAAAACAAATCTTAAACACTTCCATCTTAAAGCCACAAAATTCTAAAATAAAAATGAGGGTTGTTACACAACTCCTTCCCTAATTTGAGTTGAAAAGTCAACCAAATAATGTAGAGTTTTCATTGGTGGACTTAAAGGAAAGGTTGATTTTTGTTTAATTAAGGAGATAAGAAGACATGGTCAGGCATTTTCCTTCCAGCACGATTTCTTCTCCCTATTTTCCTCTGAGCTATCACATGTTGATCAAAGGGAGAGTGAGATTGAGAAAGAAAAGAAGCTATGTGAGAGAAAATAGTGAGAAAGTGGGATATCTCAAGAGAGGTGAGGTAGGAAACTCTAAAGCTTTCGTGGAGACGGAAGTTCAAGGTAATTTTTCTACCCTCTAAGTTTCTTTTAGGTTCAGTAAGGATAATATGATGCATTGCTTGGGTTGGTGGATTAATATAAATGATTTCATAACAATTTTTGTGAAATCAGTTAATTATGCGCAATGTTAGGATTTTTGAGATTCGGTCAAATTTCAGGACGAATTTGAGTTTATGTCCTTCATAAGAGTTAAAGTAGACTCTTAGAGTGATCTATAGTTGTTTGAATCACTCAATTTGAAGCTATGTATAAAACGTTATGGATGTCGCAAGTCAGTATATGGAAACTGGGGAGAGCTGCGGTCGACCCCTTATAGGTTAAGGTTGACAGATTCTCAATTTAAAAACGCAGGCTCTCTGTTTTGTCAACATAGGTCGATCCTTTATAGGTTGGGTCGACCGGTCCTTGATTTCTAGTGTTGCATACTCACTGTTATGTCAACAATGATAAACACTTTATGTTACGATAGTTTTATGAACTTGGTGTCTTCTAAGAAGTTATAGTAGACCCTTTAAGGAATAATTTGATATCTGTAGTATCATGAATGGATTAATATAGAGGAATTTATAGTTGTTTAAAGTTGGAATAGTAAGTTGTGACTTTATGCCATAAAACAGGTTATGTTACCCGATTTCTTATCCTTAAATGATATGTACGTTTAGGTCATCTATTGGATTAAAAAGGGGACTCAAGGGGATCAACTCAATCTAGCTACGAAGGTAAGTTAATGTTGCATGTGATTGGTCCTAAGGGGACTACATTACAAAGATTAGGATTTTATGATTTTGGAATATGCTAGATTGTTTGGGGTGTAGTGCACAATACACCGACCTCAATTTATTTGAGGATATGTTTGTGTGCCATGTTTGATGATTGATTGATTTTTGTATTAGAATAAAGATACATGTTTAGAATGCTTGCAATGTTTGAATTGTATATTTTATTGCATGTTAACATGTTCATGCATTTTAATTGTTCATGCATCATGGTTTTAAGAAAAATACAAAAATGATTTGCATGCATGATTTTCATGATAATATGCAATGGGTCGTTGATGGAGGAGCTCGAGTTAGACTGCTTTGAGGGAGGCCAAATGGTGTCTACTCTCTCCTGTGGTACCTTCAATGATCAAATAATGAAAGAAATAAAATGAACGAAATGTACGAAAATAGTTATATGTTGGGCGGGTTTGAGTTTGGCTGTCCCAAGAGGTTAGACCAAGTGGTGCCTACTCTCCCCTAGACAGTATTACCCACATTAGCTGGACTGTTACGTGAAAGAAAATAAATGAAATAAAAGATACTGAAACTGCATTATTTTTATAAAGCAGCATATGCATAAAGGCCTCATAAATGTTTTATTATCATGGATTAACTTACTGAGTGTTAGACTCATTAGATAAGCTTTGTAATGTAGGGATAAATGCTTGAGGTAGTGAAGTACGTCCATTGCGGAAGTTTGCGGCTGTTAGTGCAATTTTGACCGGTAGGCGACCCATGTAAATGGAAATGTTTTGTTTGAAAACTAATGTATAATATTATATTTAGTTTATAACTGTTTTATATTTAGGATCCCAAGTGTAACCAAGAATCTAACTTCTTCTTAGTTTCTTCAACTAACTTCTTGGAAACAAGTAATTCAACCACAATACTAATCACTATAGAACCATATAATATGTATAAATTTGGAGACCCTGTGTCTCTTTAACGTGACGAGAGCACCCTAGTGATCTCCACATCTCAACCTGCAGCGATGTACTTGTACCATTTTGCATTCAGAGTACTAAATGAAATCAAATTTTTATTTAAATAGGAAACATGACGCACATTACCACGTGTCCTCATAATTCTATCAAACATCTAGATTCTTCTGGTATGGACTGTGTTGATATTCATTAGCACTATACCTTCTAAAATGATGCCATGTGTCAAAAACTATTTTCGTTTGTAACTCATATGAAATGAACAAATTGTACCAGAAATACACTCACTATTTAGCTCGGAGTTTCCCTCTAACACTATAAGAAGATGTCCCTAACAATTTTCTTCTGTGACAACAGTATCACCGGAGGTAATCGATTATTTCTCCTTGTCTCTAGCTCTCTTAACATTCTACAATTTCAAGCACTCAGATTTGATGTGCTCGTTCTTAAAAAAAAAAAAAACAAGTTCTAAGCCTTGTTTCTTGATTTTGATCTGGCCTCGAACCATGAACACCACCATTGCCTTTGTTGTTTGAATTTCTAGTTCTAGCTAGGACGATAAGTTCTTCTCCTTGAGAATTGGATCCCACAATTATCTGCTTCATCTTCTCATTTGACAGCAAAACCTGATAAACCTCTTTCAAAGATAAACTTTCACTACTATATAGAATCGCATCTCTAAAAGTGCAAAATGAGGAAGGCAACGAGCTCAATAGAAACTAATTCTTTGAATGCAGTCAAATGATATTCAATCAAGCCATCTTCCATCCACTTATGAGAATATAATCGCTGCTTCAAATGAAACTTACTCTTCAAAGTCTTCTTGATACACAGCTTCTGTAATTTTATCCATAAATTAGTGGCAGTCTTCTCGGTCAGAAAAAAGCTCTGCAAAAGTTGATTTGATAAATACAGAAGTGTCGTAGACAAGAATTTTCAATCCTTCTAAATATTTTTCTTTTCATTTAACATGAGCACTTTATCCAACCCAATTAACGCTTCATCCAAACCCATGTGCGCAAGCACATCTTGAGTCTTTACTTGCCATTCCAAAAATTTCTGTTCTGATTCAATAACGGAATAACAAACTTGAACGAACCTACTACTAAAAAAATATTAGTTTCAATAGAATATTTAATTACTTTATAAATTCAATCCAAAAGAACCGAACACGATATCCCAAACACAAAAATCAGTTCCACAATAAATCAAAATATAATTCGCACCAAAACTTAGAATATTCCACTAAATTAAAAATCAGAGTCTAAATATTCTAAACTTATATAATTGCCAAAAAAATAGAAATATTCAACTAAACCTAAAGTCATAGTCTAAATATTTCCAACGATAAATCAATCCAACTTCAGAAATCCAGAAACAATCCAGAAAATATTCCTCCAAAACAAGTCAATCTGAGTTCAAATATTTTAAACAATGATAAAATTATCAAAAAATTCGATTTTCTTTATGAATCTACAAACGTAGCACTGGTGAAGGCTATTGGTTTCCGAAATAGCAGATGGCAGCTTCGTTGTATAACTTAAGAGAAAATTCCATGTGTTGATGAAGAAAAGGAACAAATGGCGAGGTAAAACCTAAAATTCTTTTCTTTAACCCTAGGTCAAAAGGAACACCAAAGAAAAAGATATTTCTTCCATCTTCCTGGTTGGCGCACGCACAGACCAAGAACAAGAATAAAAGGAGAATTAGCCTGCACAAGCATAGTTCAATTAGCTCAGAGATTGTAGATTTGGTACAAGAGCCTATGTTCGACGTCTGCGTTGTCCTAGTGTCAGAGTTGTTACCCCCAATGTTGGGGTAGCTCCTTCGGATATCAGGTAAAGACCTCCTATCTCTGAGCCGCTGAGTCACCGTGATTTAACTCCCTCACAAATTGTCGAATCAGGGTGTGGGGGCTCTGAGAACGAGGAATTTTGCATTTTGGGTGCAAGAATGAAAATAGAATTAGGTTTCTATTTATTCTTCACTTTTACCAACACATAAATCAAAGGTAAATAAGATTCCTTTTATATAAGAACCACATGATACTCGAGAAACAAATCAGATTTTTTCTCCTTTATTGAAGGGGCAGCGACGCACCAACATTTTTATTTTCTTTTCTCCAAATAAAAAAATGCAAATTTAACTCATCGAAATCGCAAACCGTTTGATAGCTTTGATAAATCAATGAATTTATTTTCAGAAAGCTCCAACCTTACTCGGATATTAATTGTTCATAATCAAACATCAATATATAAACAATAAATCTAAAACTCTAATATTGATATCCGAGTTTGTCTCACTTGCCTCATCTAAATTTCAAATTACTAAATTCTGACGATTAGAAATCAAAATCATACTAGATTACTTCTCTCTTTCTATCATTAGGGTTCCTGATCTCATAATACATTATTAAGTTTAGACTTCAAATAAATATGCCATTTTTACATCATCGTCCTAATATGACGTTATGTCATATCGAACTATAGTTGATATAGAATATGAGACAATTTTCTTCTTCTTCTTCTTTGCGTCGTTAGTTTTGTCATTCAAGTCCTCCGTGTGGTTGACTTGTGTATGTACAAGTGTCAACAAAACTAAAAAATTTCGTGTGGTTTTGCCTTTAACTTTAGCTTTTATTAAATTAATTTCATCACATCGTTGCGATTAAATCCTCGGTACACCAAAAGATTGTATAAAATACTTTGGTCGACACTTGATTCAACCGCTAGAAACTTAATGAAGCTCAGTCAACACTTGGGTAAGGTTGTCGACTCTTAAAGCTCTTGAGAGATTTGAATTAAGTTGTTTGTCAACTATTGATTAAGTTCGTTCAACATTTAAAGCTCTCAGGAGATTGAAGTAAGTTGTTTTTTGACAAATAATAAAGTTTGCTCCACACTTTGTTTATGCAATCAACATTTGGCTCTCGGAAGATTTGGATTAAGTTGTATGTCGACAATTGATTAAGTTCAGTCAATACTTCAATCTCTTAGAAGATTTATACTTATTTGTTAGCCAACAAATGATTAAGTTTTGTCTGTACTTATTTAAAGTAGTCGATCGTTAAACAACTTGTTAGATTTGGATTAAGTTGTTTGTCGACAATTAATAAAGTTCGGTCGACACTTAAAGCACTTGGAAAATATGAATTTAAGTTGTTTGTTGACAATTGATTAAGGTTGGTTAGAACTTGGTTACGGAAGTCGAAACTTAAAACTCTCAAGGATGTAAACTATGTTGTTTTATCAAAAAGTGATAAACTTTGGTTAGCACTTGGTTAAGCTAACTCACACTTAAACTAGGAGATTTGAGTTAAGTTTTTTTTAGTCTATTGATAAAGTTAAGTCAACACTTATAGCTCTCAGGAGATTTAAATTAAAAATTTTGGCCAAAAATCAATTAGTTTGATCCACAAATTGTTAAGGTGGTCAACATTTAAAGCTCTCAGTAGATTTGAGTTAAGTTGTTTGTCAACAACTAATAAAGTTAGTCGACACTTTGTTGAGGTGATCAACACTTAAAGCTCTAAGAAGATTTGAATTAAACTCTCTCTCGAAAATTGACTAAATTTAGTCGACACTTTAAGCTCTTAGGAAATTTGAGTTAAGTTTTTTTGGACAATTAATCAAGTTTGATCCACACTTTTTTAAGGGAGATGAAACTTAAAGATCTTGTGAGATTTAAATTAAGTTTTTTTTTCGATAGCTGATTTGACATCTCTCTCTCGATTATGTTACTTGGTTGACATAATCGACACTTTAGTGCTATGAGAAGATTTGAATTGTGTTATTTATAGAAAGTTAATAAATTCATCGACATTTGTTTAAGACAGTTGACACATAAAGTGCTTTGAATTTTGGAATTAAGACACTTCAAGCTCTCGGAAGATTTAAATTAAGTTCTTTGTTGAAAATTAATTAATTTTGATAAATACTTTCTTACCCCAGTCAAAGGTTAGAGATCTTGGGTGATTTGAATTGAATTATTTTTTTTATAATTGATTATAGTCGGTCTACACTTTGTTGAGACGATGGACACTTAAAGCTCTTGAGATATTTGAATTAAATTGTTAGCGCACAATTGATTAAGTTTGGTCAAAACTTGCTTAAGGGGGTTGCTATTGTAATGATCAGGAAATCAAAACTTAATCAAGGTCTCATTTCATTACTATTTTAATTCGTTAAACGTTTTCCTTTCATAAAATATTTCATAATATATAGCATTTTTTGCCGCAGAAATTTTTTCTCCTAAAACATAAACTTAAAACTTGCAGCAGAAGTCTAACTTTTTATAAAACTAATTTCATAAAACATACTTATTTAGTTCTTTAGAATGAATCCAAATAAATCAATTCATCTAATTAAATTCAAAAACTTCTTTAAAGCGTAGTACTTAAATATTTAAAATATATAAAAATTATTATAGCCTTCTACTAGTTACCTCTTGCACATCGACTTCAGTTCTTCGTATGGACCATGCTTCCTTATTTTCTTATTCTTATATTGATCATCATTCATATGTACATCATCAATTTTATCTATGAGTCTTTAAATCAATAAGAAACATAATATGTCATGCTTTTCATATAACAATTTCTTTTCGTTTAGGGAATCATATATTTTTCATTTCTGTTTATTTCTAAGTTTGAGATTCTAAAAAAGTCAAAAAGATATATTTAGCTACTCACACTTTCAATAGAACATCGAGATACTCTGCACCTTCGAGACTGATTTGCTTAAAGATCTGAGGATTTGGTCAATAACCTTGCACACTTCCTTCAAAAAAAGAAAATGCTAATCTGGTAGTCCTAAATATGAAACAAAACTGATCTGATAAGCTGAAGTCTGCTCACATAGGAAAATTGTTTGCTAGTCCAAGGTATCACCCTTTATCGATAGGATAAGGGGTGACGATAATAATGAGAGGCCTCATGTGACTTTCTCCAGCTGTGAGTCTAGTGGAAATAAGAGGCACACCAAGATACTTGATGGGCAAGCAAGGTCCCTTCTTTAAAGAAAAAAAAAGGTTTTCAATTAGATCCACTAGTGCTTAGTATCTTCATCCATCCAAGTCTTGAAAAATGCATTTTTTGTCTTTGTCAGGATTTTCCATCAAACTGGATCAACTAGTGCTTAGTATCTTCATCCATCCAAGTCTTGAAAAATGCATTTTTTGTCTTGTCAGGATTTGCCATCAAACCTTAAAGAGCATAAAAGGAATCCAAACTTCTTAGAAAGCTCACTTGGGTTAGTGGGGGCTGATTGGAAATCTACTTGGCAGCATAACTGGAGATCATCAGCAAAAGGAGCTTCACGATACTTTGCACCTTCAGTGAGGGTTCACACCTTCAATAAGCCGACTCACAACTCCTTCATTCTTTCATTCATTCATACATTGTTTAATTTTTCCTTTGTTTTTGTATGTATTACTATCATTACTTTGAACCCTTAAAGTCCTTTACTTATTGGGTCATCACAGGAGAGAAAATGACTCCATTAGCCACCCTTGAGAAGACTTATTTTGATTTTGACTCACAAAAACTCGTTGTTTCTAACATATGCATGGCAAACATTTTCTAAAACAAAAAGAATTCAAAACGACATAACTTTTCCCATAAAAACTCCAAATGTTACGATTCTAGAACCTATGTCTTCCTTTTGGTGTCAAATACAACTTTGCAAAAGAGGTTAAGTTTAGAAAATGGATGTAAATATGCTTGTGTCAATGTTTTCTAAAAGTTGTCATAATCCCCCAACATTAGAATCTCAAGAAGAATTCAACAACAATAAATAACGTGTTTACCTTAGAATCTCAATTCATTCATCTTTCCTGAGCTATTGAATCAAAATTGCTTGAGTTTCTCTTCAATTTTTTGAGAGAATTCGAGAGAACTTTTTAAGAGCTATGGAGTTTATGATTAGAGTTAGGGCAACCTAATTTTATAATTCTAATGGGCTTTAGTGGGCCTAAATTCTTTCCAAACTTCATAACTAAAAACACTAAATTATATTTAAATTATTATCTCGATCCAATACAAAATAAATCCAATACAAAATAAACAAGTACTCAAACATTTAGTTATTACAAATACATAGTGCTCTTAGAAGATTTGGGGTGTATCGACAATTAATTAAATTAAGTCAACAAATTATTAAGGTGATCAAATAATTAATGCTATCAGAAGATTTTAATTAAGTTGTCTGTGAGCAATTGATTAAGTTAGCTTGACACTTCAAGCTCTTTGGAGATTTGAGTTAAGTTGTTTGCGACAACAAATTATGTTCGATCAAATTTTTTTTAAAATAGTCAACAATTAAAGATCTCGTGAGATTTGAATTAAGTTAATTGTTAACAACTAATTACGTTTAGTTACTTGGTTGAGGTGATCAAAACTTAAAGCTCTCTAGAGAATTGGATAAAGTTGTTTGGTGGTAATTAATTAAGTTTGGCCGAAACTTGATCAAGGTAGTCGACACTTAACGCTCTCAGAATATTGAAATTAAATTGTTTATCCATAATTGATTAAGCTCAGTAAAAAGTTGGTTAAGGCAGTCGAGACTTAAAGCTCTAGAAATTTTGAATTAAGTTCTTTGTCGACAATTGATTAAGTTCAATTGAGAAATCAAGCTCTCGAGATTTGAATTAAGCTTTTGTCGACCATTTTTTAAGTTTGATTGACACTTTTTGAGGCCATAGACGCTTCAAAAACTCATGATATTTGAATTTAAGTTATTAGTCAACAATTTATTAAGTTTGTCAACACTTGATTGAAACAATCGAAAGTCAAAGCTCTTGGGAAATTTAAATTAAGTTGTTTGTGGATAATTGATAAAGTTAAGTAAAAAAAATTTCAAGGTGGTCAACACTTGAGGCTCGCAGAAGATTTAAATAAAGTTATTTTTCAACAATTGATTAAGTTTGGTCGATAGTTGGCTAAGGCAGTCAACACTAAGACAATGTAAGATTTTAACTAAGTTGTTGGTCTACAATAATATAAGTTTGCTCGATACTTTTTTAATCCCCAATTAATGTGACCCATACCGACCCGAACCCATGGGAGTTAGGTTGGGTTCAAGTCAAATCTTAAACTTAACGTGAATGGGTTATTGATTGTAATCTTAAATGGGCCGGGTTGAGTTGATTTGAGTGCCAACCCAACTCATGTTCACACCTAAGTAAATGTTCACACCTAAGTAAAAAGGCGCACACTTCAATTGTTGTGCACATGCTAAAGGTTACGGGGGCGAAAAGTGTATTGACAATGAATTGTTTTATTGTAATATTGAATTAACTATCATCATTATTTGTTAATTAATTATTGTATTATAAAATGGGTGATAGGATGGTGTTCACACGCTCCTTGTTTTTTGAATCTTCAATTAATTTATTATTGTTTTATGAAAAACCTCTTAGTGCGAAGACTACATTACTTGAGTTTTACATCTCTATACTTGATCACGTTATTTGATTGTTACCGTCGAGTGTAGAATAATTTGGTTGTTACTGCCGAGTATATACATGTGTTGTATTTAATCATTATAGAGAAAAAAAACTAATTTTGAACCTGAGTTTTGGGTAAATAAGTCAAATCAGACCTCGGTTTTAGAAAAATATATTTTAAATTTCCCGGACGCATGATCAGATACATCATTCGTCATAGTGATCAGATGCAACTTGCCTCACTCGGATACAACTTGCCTCAATCACATTCAACGCTCGAATACAACTTTCCTACAAACCCTTTTTTAATTTTTTTAATTAATTTTACAAATTAAATCTTATCGGAATAACTTAAAATTTTTATCACATATTTACAACAATAAAAGACACTAATCTAAAGTTTTTAAATTTTTTTCGACAACTGTACGATTTAATATAATTTTTTAATACAAAAAAACAATTTTTTTTTTAAAATTACGTACATCAATTAAAAATCATGAAACTTTTTGTAATATTGTCTTACAGTGATGTAAGTGTGTGATACAATTTTTAAAATTTTTTATTACTGTATGTTATTTTAACAAAAAACTTTTGTTTATGTATTAAAAAATTTATATTAAATTGTACAGCTGTCGAAAAAATTTAAAAGTTTATAGATTAGTGTCTTTTATTGTTCTAAATTTATGGTAAAAATTTCAAGTCATTCCAATAAGATTTGATTAGTCAAATTAATTAAAATAAAATTAGTTCGGATGCAAGTTGCGTCTGAGTGTTGCGTCCAAGTGAGGCAAGTTCCGTCGAGTGAGGCAAGTTATTTGAGTGAGGCAATTTGCGTCCGAGTGAAGCAAATTTTTTTCTCACTCGGACGCAATTTGCGTCCGAGCATGCGTTTGGGAAGCCCAAAATTTATTTTTTCAAAATTCAGGTCCGATTTCAGTTATACTTATTATCCGAAACTCAAGCCAAAAATTAGTTTTTTTCATCATTATATCATTCATCATATTAAATCCTTTAGTGTTGGTTTTAAATTTATTAATTATTAAATTTAAACATATTTCGTAACTGAGATAACCTCACCACAATCAACTTATTTTTTGTCTGAGAATTATTCAAGACAAAATTTTAAGTCTCTAGATCAAGACTTATTAATTATCTCTTAGATTTTAATATGATTCTTTCTATTAATAGGAAGGTTGCAATTTTATTTGTTTCAAAGCTTGCTTCAGATTGTGAGATCACTTGGATTAGTGCTGTCAAACGAGCCGGCTCGAGCCCGGGACGGCCGGCTCGTCGAGCCTGTAGAGCCAAACGAGCCGAGCCTGTCGAGCCTATTCGAGCCGGCTCTGTCGAGCTTTTTTCAAAAACATTTGGCTCAAGCCGTCGCGAGCCTCGAGCCTAAAATTTGGCTTGAGATGTGGGCATCCATCATGTCAAGCCATTGATGGACTCTCTCAAATGAATTCTCCATGAACTCCTGGTAGTCGTGCTAAAACGCCTCGATCCGGCGGGTTGTTGATGGACGAGGAAGACTAGTTGCTTCAGCTTGTTGTTCTTGGTCTTGCTCAGCGCCCACAATACCCATTCTCATAATGGTATATTCGGTATATGTGTCGACTCTCCTAAGTGGGAGAGGTGTCTCGGAGGAAGGAAAGTTGACACCGTGTTGGTGGAAAATTTCCGTCAACAAAAGGTTGAACGACATTGACTTGGACGAGTTTTCAAAAAGATCAATCATCCTTTTTAAAATTACATAACCAACGTTAAAGTTGGTTCCAGTGAAAATATTGTAAAGAACGTGCAAATCCATACCACTCACGTGATCCCTATGACCAGCCCTAGGTAGGAGGTTGTAGGAGATCATGTGATGGACAAGACGAGCCGTGACGTTCAAGTCATTGGCTTTTGGTTTAGGGGGAAGGTGAGTGTCGGGATTTTTCACAACGTAACGGAGAAATTGAGTGTACTCACTCGTTTCGACACAAGGAGGCTCTATGAAAGACTCGTAGTAGCGAGGGGCTCTCTCGTTGCCTATGCAGTTCAACATCTCGTTGAGCTTACGAGACGTGATTGTTATGCGTTCTTCGTACACATAACTAGATACTTGTAAAGGATTTGCTGAAAATAAAAAATTGGCACAAAACATGCAAATTGGAGTTTCGTATTACAATCCCCAGAATTGAAACAACTCACACAAACCAACACGATTGAATAACTCGTGAATCAGTAGGTTACAGATGGAATTCGGTTGGAAAACACGGCTTGAAATAATGGACTTGCATTGGAAATCAGATAAAAATTTTTGTTGACATTCTAAATCAAGATACAAATTAGAATCGAACAAGGGCCCTACATTAGGTTCCTCTGAAATCGAAACGGAGGTAACCTTGGATTTTTTGGACAATTTTCATTTTTTTGTTCGCGAGGTCGATGCCATTTAAAATGAAAGAGGAGAAGTGATTGTTACCTCTACACTTGACGATTCGGCACAGACGAGGGCGAAAACATGAATAAATTGCAGAGGGATGTCGACAGTTGTCGAAAACCGTCCAAAAAATGTGATTTTAGGGCACCGATCTGGGATTTAATGGGTCTCGCGATTGACACCTTGTGCAAATGCGGTCGACACCTTGAATTGGTGGTCCACATCGGTCGAGACAATTGTGTACTTTAGGTCGACCCCAGGATTTAGGAGGGGTCGACACAATTGAATACTTTAGGTCGACCCTAGGATTTAAGAGGGGTCGACACAAGTCACTCTTGAGAACACATTCGGTCGACCCCAGGACCGAGCGGTTGACACAAATGACTCTCGGGAACTTCCTTCAGTCGACACAACGGACGAGCAGTCGACACTTTCCCGATTTAAGTTGAAAAGTCAACAAAAACTTAGAGAAATCTGATCGGTGGACGTAAAGGAAAGGTTGATTTTGTTTAAATAAGGACATAGGGAGGCATGGTCTGCCATTTCCCTACTAGCATGGCTTCTTCTCCCAATTTACTCAGAGTTCTCATGTCTTGATAAGGGAAAAAGAGTGAGAAAGTAAGTTATCTCAGAGGAGAGGAAGAAAACTCTAAAGTTTCGTGGAGACTGAAGTCCAAGGTATTTTTCTATCTTTAAGTTCTCTCAGGTTAGTGATGATAAAATGATAGTATTGTTTGAATTTGTGGATAAAAATGAGTGATTTCATGCTAAGAGATAAGAAAGGAGTTAAGTATGAACGAGGTTAGGAGTTAAGTATGAACAAGGTTTGAATTGGTCGACCGGTCCTTGATTTCCAGTGTTTCATACTCACTGTTATGTCAACATTGATCAACACTTTATGCTACAATAATTTTATGAACTTGGTGTCTTCTAAGAAGTTATAGTAGACCCTTTAAGAAATAATTTGACACCCGTAGCATCATGAATGGATCAATATAGAGGAAGTTATAGTTGTTCAAAGTTGGAATAGTAAGTTGTGACTTTATGTCATAAAACAAGTCATGTTACCCGATTTCTTATCCTTAAATGATCTGTAGGTTTAGGTCATCGATTGGATTGAAAATGAGACTCAAGTGGATTAACTCAATCTAGCTACGAAGGCAAGTTAGTATTAAGATGATTTGGCCCTTAAGTGGGACTACATTGCAAAGATTAGGATGTATGTTTGATGTGTGTTGTATGTTTATTTTCATGACATGTTTGGTGTTGTATGCTTATTTTCATGTTATGTTTGATGTGATTTAAGTAATGTTTCATAGTCACATAGTCATGCATCATAGTTTTTACGAAATGTCAATAAAATGATTTCATGCATTGTTTTACAACGTAGTTGGAGGTAAACGAGGTATGATTAGTGGTATGGAACGCCAATTATGTTTCGTCTCCGATGAATTAAGAACTTGAATATCATAACAGTAAAGTAAATGGTTATTACAGGCCTGAGCACTCCAAGTAGTAAGTGGGCCCAAGATCAGTAGAAGTTGAAGTAGGTGGAGGGAGTGTTCTTGAGATCCTGTAATATTTCCAAAGATAAAGAAGATATGAAACCTAAGAAACGTGAATGAAATTGTGCATTGTTTTAACAACATAGCATACTCATGCATTGCATTTTATAGTTATGCTACTTACTGAGCTTTAGGCTCATAGTTCAGGCTTTGCAATGTAGGGAATGTAATGGAAGAATGGGTGCAAGTGATTGACCAACAAGTTAGAGCAGAAGAGTATTCAAATGATACAGTTTATTGAGTGATGACCGACGGGGAGTGATGCATCACACACACAGAATTATATTGTAAAATGTTTTGATTGTTTTGAAGATGTAATTAAAATCTATACCCTTATTTTGGTGTGATGGATATACAAAGCTTTTGAAAATGAATGTATTTTAAGTTAAAGTAATTGTCTTCCGCTGTACGTTTTACGTTATTAAATGATTATGAATTTTATTTAAAGGTGGAATTCAAATGTAAATTTTTATTATTCGACGGTTTTCCTTGTAAACTGTTTTATGAACTAAAGATAGTAGTTTTTAGAAATTAAATAAACAAGTTTTCCACCAACGTAAGTAAGTAAGTAAGTAAGAAAACCTGTAACGGATCGGTTCTCGAGTCGCCAAAGAGCAAGAAAGTAAGTAAGTAAGTAAGTAAGTAAGTAAGTAAGTAAGAACAGTAGTAAGTGGCGGCTCGGGAATCGGGTCGTTACAATTATTGTATCAGAGCAAAACACGGACAAATAAATAAGGGAACGCAAGGGTGAGTGCACTAGGTTAGTTCGGTTCTCTAGAAAGCTCAATAACTGTTATCATTTGCATGCTTATTTGTTATAAAAAGGATTAATGTTGAGAGATACATTTTGGAGTACTAACGATGTGATTGGTAATGAAGGACTATGAGGGGAGGAAGAAGAAATATTCCAGATGAGGGAACTAATGAGGCTGTTATTAACCAACTGTCAGAGTTGGTTAACCGCCAGTTTCAACAATTGGAACGAATGATGAATCTAGAAGAGCAAGGAAATGGATGAAATCATAATGCTGGAGAGCTGAGCTGTGAGAGATTTAGGAAAATGAATCCTCCATCATTTAATGGATAGTCCACAGACCTTGTGTTGGCTGAAGAGTGAATCCGTTCTTTGGAAAAGATATTTCAGTATGCTAAGATTGAGGAAGGAGAAAAAGTTAATTGTGCAACCTTCTTGCTGACTATGGATGCAAGGAATTGGTGGGATACTGTTGAGGTAACTACCAATGTTCAAGAACTATCATGGGCTCAATCAAAGAAAATTTTCTACGACAAATATTTTAGTAGAGCTGAATAGAATAAAAAGAAAATGGAGTTTATTCAGCTGAAGCAGTTGGGATCAGTAGCTGAATATGTGCGAAGGTTTAAAGGCCTATCAAGGTTTGCTCCGCAGCTGGTGGCAACCAATGAGGATAAAGTTGAGCAGTTTGTGCAAGGATTGAAACCAAAAATTTATAAAGGAATAAAGACTTGGGGATCAGAGGATGCTCAATATTTGAAGGTTGTTTCCAAGGCTCTAGACCTTGAGGAAGCATAATCAAAATTGGTGAACCAACAACCAGGAACATCCCAAAGGCGGTTCTTTCGAGAAGTCCAACCGCAACCGAGTAAACAATGGCAACCAGTGCGTGGGATGAAAAGGTCAAGTGAAAGTTTGAACGAGCAAGGGAAAAGAAAGCAAGTTAAAAGTTTGGGGCCGATATTGGAATGTCCCAAGTGCAATCGTAAGCATGCAAGAGAGTGTATGGCTGGATCTGGACGTTGTTTCAGATGTAAGGAGATGGGACACATGGAGCGTGATTGTCCGAAGGCACCTCCAAACAAACCAGAACAGAAGAGGATAGTTGGTCGTGTTTTTGCAATGATTGATGCCAAGGAAGTGGACCATCAGGCCGTGGTGGTAGGTACATTATTAATTGATGGAATTAGTGCCTTTTCATTGATAGATTAAGGAGCTACACATTCATTTATGTCTGAAGAGTTTTCTAAGAAGTTGAACATGGTACCTGAGGTGGCAGAGCAGTTGTATGAAGTAATGCTACCTTCAGGTGCCCGTCTACTATTGGATAGAGTAATTATAGATTGTGGGGTTCAAATCAATGATCGTATATTTGACGTTGAGTTCATTATAATGAAGATGAATGCATATGAAATTATTTTAGGGATGGACTGGTTTGTTTCGACATTTTGTAACTATAAATTGCAGAACTAGAATAGTGAGTTTTCAACCTCCTACATCAGATGCCTTTTATTTTCAAGCGACAGGGAATAAAAAGCAATTACCGATTGTATCGGCAGTACGGGCTTGGAGATTATTAAAGGGTGGCTGTATGGGATTTCATGCAAGTATTGTGGATTGTCGTAAGAAGCCTGATATTAAGTTGCAAGAGATTCCAGTGGTTCAAGAGTTTTCAAAAGTGTTTTTGGATTATTTACCCGAACTATCTCCTGATCGAGAAATAGAATTTGTGGTAGATGTTTACCCTGGAGCGGAACCGGTATCAAAGAATCTGTATCGAATGGCTCCAGCCGAAATGAAGGAGTTGAAGGGGCAGTTAGAGGAGTTGTTGAGCAAGGGTTTTATACGCCCTAGTTTCTCCCCCTGGGGAGCCTCTGCTTTGTTGGTAAAGAAAAAGGACGGAACCCTAAGGATGTGTATAGACTATTGCGAATTAAACAAATAGACAGTAAAGAATAAGTATCTGTTGCCTAGGATTGATGATCTGTTTGATCAATTGCAGGGTGCACGGGTATTTTCCAAGATTGACTTGCGGTCAGGATATTATCAGTTAAGAGTAAAGGAGGAAGATATTCCAAAGACCGCATTCAGAACCCGATATGGACATTACGAGTTCCTGGTAATGTCGTTCGGTTTGACAAATGCTCCAGCGGCGTTTATGGACCTTATGAATAGAATATTCCATGAGTATCTCGATAAATTTGTCATCGTGTTCATCGATGATATTCTGGTGTATTCTAAGTCGGAAGAGGAACATAAGGAGCGTTTAAGGATGGTCTTAAGTATATTAAAACGACATCAGTTATATGCCAAATTCTCTAAATGCGAATTTTGGTTAGATCGGGTGAATTTTCTGGGTCACGTAATTTCTAAAGAAAGTGTATTCATTGATCCAGTAAATGTGCAAGCTGTTCGTGAATGGCCACAACCAAAGAATGTAACTGAAGTGCGAAGTTTCTTTGGTTTAGCAGGGTACTATAGAAGATTTATTAAAGGATTTTCTAAGATTGCTACGCCATTGACGCGATTAACAAGGAAAAACATGAAGTTCTCGCGCTCAGAGGATTGTGAAAAGAGTTTTCAACTATTGAAGGACAAGTTAACCTCAGCACTAGTGCTAATACTTCCAATAGAAGATGTAGATTTTAGCATATTTTGTGATGCGTCGTTGATGGGATTAGGATGTGTGCTGATGAAAGAAAGTAAGGTAATTGCTTATGCATCACGACAATTGAAAGATTATGAGAAGAACTATCCTACCCATGATCTAGAGTTGGCAGCAGTAGTCTTCGCCCTAAAGATCTGGAGACATTATTTATATGGACGTCATTGTGAGATATTAATGGACCATAAGAGTCTCAAGTATCTTTTCACACAAAAAGAGCTGAATTTAAGACTGCGGCGATGGCTGGAAGTTGTTAAAGATTACGATTTTGAGATTAAATATCATCCAGGAAAGGCTAATGTGGTGGCTGACGCACTGAGCAGGAAGTCAGTAGCAGTGCAGTCGGAGATGATGCAAATTTCGGAAGTCAGTAGCAGTGCAGTCGGAGATGATGCAAATTTCGGTAGAAATTTGTAATGTGCTGCAAAGGGCAGACATTGAAGTTATATCAGATCTAACAGTGCAGTTAGCTGCTTTAGCTGTGAGACCAAATTTGTTGGACAGAATTTGGGAAGCTCAAAAAGAGGATTTGAGGTATACGCAATTTTTGGAAGGACAGATACCTAATTCTTTTGAATTTCAGTGTTCAAAGGAGGGGATACTTAAATTCCGTAATCGATGGTATGTTCCGTAACAGAGAATTGAAGCTCACTCTTCAAAATTTTCGGTTCACCCAGGAAATACAAATATGTATCAGGATTTGAAACAGTGTTTTTGGTGGCCGGGAATGAAAAAGGATATCGCAAAATAAATTGAATCATGTGTTGTATGCCAACAGGTAAAGGCAGAACATCAGAGGCTTGCAGGAATGCTGAAGTCGTTGGTGATTCCGAAATGGAAGTGGGACCATATTTCTATGGATTTTGTAGTCGGATTGCCAACAACGATTAAAGGTCATGACAGCATTTGGGTAATTATTGATCATTTAACAAAATCTGCTCATTTTATTCCGGTAAGAACAAAATTTTCCGTGGAAAAGTATGCTGGGTTATATGTGCAGGAAATTGTAAGATTACATGGAATTCCAGTTTTCATTGTGTCTGATAGAGATCCAAAGTTTACTTCAAGATTTTGGAAGAGTTTGAACAAAGCCATGGGATTAGAGTTGGCATTTAGCACGGCATTTCATCCTCAAACAGATGGCAAGACTGAGAGGACTATACAAATCCTCGAGGATATGTTGCGTGCATGTGTTATGGATTTTCAAAAGTCATGGAGCATGTTATTACCACTAGTAGAATTCTCGTATAACAACAGTTACCAATCTTCTATTGGTATTGCCTCATTTGAAGCGTTGTATGGAAGGAGATGTAGGTCTCCATTATTTTGGAATGATGCCGGAGAACAAGTGAAAACCATACAACAAAGGATGAAGGCTGCCCAAGATCGTCAGAAAAGCTATGCGGATCGACGACGAAGGGCGCACTAGAATTTAAGGAGGGAGATGAAGTGTTTTTGAAAGTTTTTCCATTCAAAGACATGATGAGGTTTGGGCAAAAAGGGAAGTTGGCACCGAGATTTATTGGACCATTTAATATTTTGAAGAGAGTGGGAAACATGGCTTGTATGTTGCAATTACCAGAAAACTTGGCAGGAGTCCACAATGTGTTTCATGTGTCAATGTTAAGGAAATGCATTCGTGATCCATCCCAAGTGATCGAAGCGGAGTAGATAGAAGTAGAGCCAACTATGAGTTATGAGGAGCAGCCAGTAAGGCTACTGGATACGAAGATAAAGGTGTTGTGGAACAAGCAAATTCCATTGGTGAAAGTTTTATGGCAAAATCATAACGTGGAGGAAGCCACCTGGGAAAGAGAACAAGAAATGAAGGAAAAGTATCCAGAGATATTTAAGGTCTAAATTTTGACGACAAAAATTTTGTTAAGGAGGGTAGAATGTAACGACCCTCATTTATTTTTAGAATTTGCGACCTTAAGATTAAAGTGTTAAAGATTCTTTTTATTGTATGAATGTTGGTTAAATTTTGAGGTGTTAAGGTATTTTGGATATTAGTAAATTAGTAGGTCGAAAGTGATGAAGGAAATAAGTGATTTCCGGTCGACCGCTATGGATTAGCGGTCGACACTTTGTTTACCGGTCGACCCTAGGATTTAGAAGGGGTCAACACAATTGGAACTTTTGGTCGACCCCAGGATCGAGGAGGGGTCGACAAAATGAATATTTTCGGTCGACCCCAGGATTGAGGAGGGGTCGACACCATTGTGTACTTTAGGTCGACCCCAGGATTTAGGAGGGGTCGACACAATTGAATACTTTAGGTCGACCCCAGGACTTAAGAGGGGTCGACACAAGTCACTCTCGGGAACACATTCGGTCTACCCCAGGACCGAGCGGTCGACACAAATGACTCTCGAGAACTTCCTTCGGTCGACAAAACGGACGAGCAGTCGACACTTTCCCGATTTAAGTTGAAAAGTCAACAAAAACTTAGAGAAATCTGATCGGTGGACGTAAAGGAAAGGTTGATTTTGTTTAAATAAGGACATAGGGAGGCATGGTCTGCCATTTCCCTACTAGCATGGCTTCTTCTCCCAATTTACTCAGAGTTCTCATGTCTTGATAAGGGAAAAAGAGTGAGAAAGTAAGTTATCTCAGAGGAGAGGAAGAAAACTCTAAAGTTTCGTGGAGACTGAAGTCCAAGGTATTTTTCTATCTTTAAGTTCTCTCAGGTTAGTGATGATAAAATGATAGTATTGTTTGAATTTGTGGATAAAAACGAGTAATTTCATGCTAAGAGATAAGAAAGGAGTTAAGTATGAACAAGGTTAGGGTTTTTTAGATTCAGTCAAATTGTAGCACGAATTTGAGTTTATGTCCTTCATAAGAGTTAAAGTAGACTTTTAGAGTGATCTATAGTCGTTTGAATCACTCAATTTGAAGCTATGTATGAAAAGTTCTGGACGTCGTAAGTCAGTGTACGAAAACTGAGGAGAGCTGCGGTCGACCCTTTATAGGTTAGGGTCGACCGATTCCCGATTTTAGAAATGCATGTTCACTTTTTTTGAGCATGGGTCGAACCCTCCAAGCTTGGGTCGACCGGTCCTTGATTTCCAGTGTTGCATACTCACTGTTATGTCAACATTGATCAAACACTTTATGCTACGATAGTTTTATAAACTTGGTGTCTTCTAAGAAGTTAGAGTAGACCATTTAAGAAATAATTTGACACCCGTAGCATCATGAATGGATCAATATAGAGGAAGTTATAGTTGTTCAAAGTTGGAATAGTAAGTTGTGACTTTATGTCATAAAACAAGTCATGTTACCCGATTTCTTATCCTTAAATGATCTGTAGGTTTAGGTCATCGATTGGATTGAAAAGAGGACTGAAGTGGATTAACTCAATCTAGCTACGAAGGTAAGTTAGTATTAAGATGATTTGGCCCTTAAGTGGGACTACATTGCAAAGAAAGAAAGTAAGTAAGTAAGTAAGAACAGCAGTAAGCGGCGGCTCGGGAATCGGGTCCTTACAAAAATGCTCTGGATTGATTTGCGGTCGACACCTTGTTATGCGGTCGACACCTCAAACATTATGGCGAAGGTGCGGTCGGCACCTTCGTATATATGCGGTTGACACTGTATTCATCTGGTCGACACCATGTGGATCTGCGGTGGACACCATGTAGCTATGTGGTCGACACTTACTCTTATTTCAGGAAAATGACCTAACGAAAGAAGAATGGAAAGTTGCTTACATTAGTATTGTTGACATTTGCATCATTACATCTTATGTGCAACGTTTACATGAAAATGACCCATCTAAGTGTCAATCATGTGCAAAATATCATACAATTATAATTGTTAACGTTTACAAGAAATCAAAAATGTACATGCGTACAAGAAATTAAAAAATTCTTGAACTCCTAATGTACAACTTTGCAACAAGTCTTCAAATTCCAAGTTCTTGAACTCCTCTGCAAGTGAGTCCTCTCGTTATTAGTCCCTCGTGACCGCGTCGCTCTATTCCTTCATGCAAATGAGTGCTTCCACGAGCTCCGGTGCCAGGCTTCCCTGTCGATCCTCGTACACGCGTCCACCTGCACTAAAACTGACTCTGAAGCTACAGTTGAGACAGGCGGTGTTAGTAAATCCCGTGTCATGTTCGAGAGCACGAGATACATGGTTGCGTTGGATTTCTACCAACCCAATATGTCGAATGCCTCGTCTCGAGAAATTTGAACTCGAGTCTCCAAATACACAACGAGTTCACTCTTATCGAAAGCATATGACTGCACATTGCTTTCTAGTTGGGCGTCAATGGAATCCATAGCATTTAGTGGTCTTCCAAAACCAGAACTACCACCTGACGTCGATGCCACATTACACGAAGTATGAGTTCGTGCACCAAAAAATCTAGTTTGGTAAGTACCAAACAAAGTATCAAGGTCGCTACGCAATGTGTGTGGACTGCATACGGAGGGAAACCTAGGTTCTCTGAAATTTTATCAAGCATCAACTTGGTGCCCTTAATTTTATATTTCGGATGCATAATACAAGCAAATGAAAAAATAGAAGGTACTTGTAGCCAATATTTATGAAATTTAAATTCCATTGAAGTTACAATTTCATTAAATGCATCAATTTTTTTATATCTTTCAAAAGTAGAAGTCAATCTTACGAACCACGGAAGCACAAGATGCGTAGTCGGATAATAAATTCCCGAGCATTCTTTGGTGGCTTCAAAAAATGGTTGCAAAAATTCGAGAAATAGATTAGCCATATCACAACTACAAATATCCAAAGTAAAACATTGTGTCTTTTTACTAATAAAATCACAAATGACGTTCCAATACGGTTTAACATTTTCTAACATTAGATATGTTGAGTTCCACCGAGTTGAAACATCGGTTTTTAGTTTTCTAGGTTTGAGGTTAGCCGCTTTACAAAATTCTCGATACTCTTGTTGTCGGGCGTTTGACAAAAAATAAAAGAAATTGCACATCTAATTGCATCAATATCCGGTGATACAAATTGTATGTCATCTTTAACAATCAAATTTAAAATATGGCAAACACGCCGCATATGAAAAATGGAAGACTGAGTACTATCGAAATGATAATATTTTTTAAATTGATTAACACACAAATCATTAGTGGAAGCATTATCTAATATAATACTAAAAATTCTATCTCTTATATTGTATTCCCGTAGAATACCAACAATGTATCGATAAATTGTGATACCACTATGAGGGTATTCACAACTCCGAAAACCTAAAATGCGTTTATTAAGTTGCTCATTCGCATCAATGAAATGCGAAGTCACAACAATATAGCCGAGTGCATTGGGTGCAATCCACAAATCAGAAGTAACACATATTGACATCGTGAGCGCATACGAAAATAAAAGAAGCAAGTCATTTTTGTCTTCTCATAAAATTTTATTATATCTCCTCGCAATGTACTGCGAGGAATTCGCCTAAAACTTGGATTAATGTATTGTTGTATAAATGTTACGGTTCCCTCGTGATCAAACATTGTGAGAGGTAACTCTCGTTGTGCCACATATTTTGCAGCACCTTCTCGCATTCTATAATGCGAATAAACAAAATTTCTGGTACCCATAGTGTTTGCAATTGCATACGATCTTTCGTATGCAAGTGCTCGTGATATTTTTTGTAATGTTAATTCATTGTGCTAGTGGTCGATTCATAAGCATAATGCTTGACACAATAATTGCATTGTGCCATATTTTCTATTTTCGTTCCTACGTTCACTTCTACGATTTCAAAATGTTTTCATACTTCCAACGTTTTTGATTTCTAGGATCGAGGGGCAGACGTGGATGCCAAATGTGTGTCTCAATCCGACGGAAAATGCCAGATTCATAGGTGCTACTTCTTGCACCTCATCGTCGGAAGACGAAAGCGTTTCAAATTCTACGTATTTCCACGGTGAATCCATAATAAACAATGAAGTATTTTAAAAAAAAAAATTTACTTTAATATCGTTCACCGATTTGTTGATGATTGTTAATTGAAGCGTTGAACGATCAACAGTTAGAAGGTTTTTGAGCGCGATGACTTGAGAGCTATTTGCACAGAGAGTTTCGGGTAAGAAATTCTCAGTCAACCCCTACAATTTATAGAATTCCCTAATAACAGCTACCCCGGGTCGACCTACAGTATTTCCAAGGTCGACCGGCTATTACCGTTAAATATAGAAATTTTAGCTGTTATATTATACTGGTCGACCCTTTATGCAACGTCGGTCGACACTTCGTTGGTCGACCTACAATTCTATATGCGATCGACCCATAAAAATTATAATGTCGACTAAGTGTCGACCACACTCCAGGTATTCTGAGCCAGCTCGCGAGCTAGCTTGCGAGCCGGATCGGTTGGCTCGGTGTTGCCGAGCCCACGAGCCAGCTTGAGCGAGCCGACCTGTCGGGCTCGAATTTTTTACCGAGCCAGGCTCGGCTCGGTACTGTAGCAAAACGAGCCAAACTCGGACTGGACGCTCGGCCGGCTCGTTTGACACCCCTAACTTGGATAAGGTTTGATTAGATCTTTATTTGATAGATCTAATTAATCAAGATTGACCCATAAATTTGATATTAAACTTTTCAAATTTAATTTATTTATATTGGATTTTAAGTGAATCGTGTGGGCCAATTCATCAAGTTTTTGGACCTGGCCATTTTTATGCCAAGTCTTGTTCTTAGAAACATCTATATTTCTACATCATCACGTACACTTCTTGGGACTTATGATTCGCAAATCATTGACCTTCAGGAATTGATTATTTAACAAATAATCATACATCAAATCAATATTTTGCAGGCGTATTGATTCGCAAATCTTTCTACATCATCGTTGGACGAACGATGTGTTGCTGAGATAATAATATATTCATTAAAAAAACACTGTTGATGAGATTGGTACGGTCATGTAATCCTACTGGCTGCAAGGATGCGGCCCCACCCTCAATTATTCTTGCGAGGAGAGCCGAGTTAGGAGTTCTGAGCTCGACTCGGTAATCCATGGCCATCTAAAACCGAGTTGATCGGGCGAATATCCAGATGAGATTTGAAGTTTGTTACCTTTTTCTATTCAGAATTAGCTGTGAGATACGGGAGGGAGGGGAGCAGTTGAAACTTGTTATATCTTTCGTTTTCGAAGGCGGCTTCCAGCCCCCCTCCTCTCTTCCGTCTTCGTCTTCGCTTCTTCTCCCGTCCAAACGCCGGGAACGAGTGGAGCTGCGGAGGAGTTGCCGAGATTTCAGAGCGACCCCTGGCTGCGCACCCTTTCTCCGCCAGCTCCGGCGCCTGATTTTATTTCATTCGCCAGATCCGTTCTGCCCACGTCGCTTGGTTCGTCTCCTGCTCTTGAATTCCACATCTTGAAGCTGATAATGAGCTCTCCGCAAACGGACGACCCCACGGCTCCCCGTGGAGTTCGGATCCACCATAGCCGCCGCCTCCCTGACTTTCTGCAGAGCGTCAACTTGAAGTATGTGAAACTGGGTTATCATTACCTGATAACCCACCTGTTGACCCTTTGCTTGGTTCCCCTAATGGCGGTGATTATTATCCAAGCTTCCCAGATGAACCCCGACGATGCTCGTCAGCTCTGGCTTCACCTTCAGTACAATCTGGTCAGCGTGATTGTCTGCTCTGCGTTTCTGGTTTGCGGATCCACCGTCTATATCATGACCCGACCGAAATCCGTTTTCCTGGTGGACTACTCCTGCTATCGTCCTCCGGATAGCCTGCAGGTGAAATTCCACCAGTTCATGGAGCACTCGACGTTGACGGGAGATTTCGACGAGTCGTCCCTCGAGTTCCAGCGCAAGATTCTGGAGCGCTCCGGCCTCGGCGAAGAGACCTACGTCCCTGAAGCTATGCACTATCTGCCGCCTAGGCCTTCCATGGCGGCGGCCCGAGAAGAGGCAGAACAGGTTATGTTTGGCGCTTTAGATAACCTATTTTCCAATACCAAAATTAAGCCCAAAGACATCGGGATTCTCGTTGTCAATTGCAGTTTGTTCAATCCCACCCCTTCACTTTCCGCCATGATTGTCAACAAATACAAACTGAGGGGAAATATCAGGAGCTTTAATTTAGGGGGGATGGGATGCAGCGCCGGCGTCATTGCAATCGATCTGGCGAAAGACATGCTCCAAGTTCATAGAAACACGCTCGCCATTGTCGTCAGTACAGAGAACATCACTCAAAACTGGTACTTCGGAAACAAGAAATCAATGCTGATTCCCAATTGCTTATTTCGGGTCGGCGGGTCAGCGATTTTGCTCTCGAACAAGCCCGCCGACCGCCGGCGGGCCAAGTACAAGCTCGTGCATGTGGTCCGCACCCACAAGGGAGCCGATGACACCGCGTTCCGCTGCGTTTACCAGGAGCAAGACGACGCCGGAAAAACTGGGGTTTCTTTATCGAAAGATCTAATGGCCATCGCCGGCGGCGCTTTGAAGACGAACATCACAACTCTAGGCCCCCTTGTTCTCCCCATCAGCGAGCAGCTTCTGTTTTTCTCCACCCTGGTGTTCAAAAGACTCATCAATTCAAAAACTAAGCCATACATCCCGGATTTCAAACTGGCTTTCGACCACTTCTGCATCCACGCCGGCGGGAGGGCGGTGATCGACGAGCTGGAGAAGAATCTGCAGCTTCTTCCGATTCACGTGGAGGCGTCGAGGATGACGCTCCACAGATTCGGCAACACGTCGTCGAGTTCGATCTGGTACGAGCTGGCGTACACGGAGGCGAAGGGGAGGATGAGAAAGGGAAACCGGGTCTGGCAAATAGCTTTCGGGAGTGGATTCAAATGCAACAGCGCCGTTTGGGAGGCGCTGAGAAACGTGAAAGCTTCTGCAAAAACTCCATGGGAGGACTGCATCCAGAGGTACCCTGTTGATATAAATATCTAGATTCATCGTCTTCTTCCTTTCTTCATTTAATCAGCCTGAGCTTCTGATTCGCCATTTCTTTTCGTGGTAATGCACTTGATGTTAGCTTCATTTGGGGAATGGATGAAAGATTGTTACCAGATCTTTCTTCTTTTGCTCAGTTGAAATTGTCACTTGTTCATCCCATGCATGACCACTCTTTTTTGTTCATCAATGATCGGTCGTCATGCATGACCACTCTTCTGCAAAATCAAACTCAAATTGTCAATGATATTGATTCCTGAGACATCCTAGAAATAAAAGCATCCCGGTCAGACCTTTTGTTCTTTAAACAAATAAAATGGCTGAGGAAATATTAAACCCCAGTTGCACATGTGACCTGAACACAGCTAGCACGTACGTCAACTGTCGAATTGCGAAATTGAAAGGCTAAATATTAGAATAATTTGGTCATGTTTTTTTATTGGGGGGTTGGCGTGAGCTGGCAGTCACTAAAGACGTCTTTATATTTTAGTTTTTTGAATAATAAAATGATTTTCCAAATATAATAATTTCCATATGAACTTTTTTATATTTAACTGGTAAAATTTGAATGATGGGTACCAACTATGAGCCACGGTTTGAATGATAGGATGAAAAATTCATCCAAATATCGAAATAGGTACGAAATCCTCCGCTCATATCAAATGTAATCCTTTCTAGAATAACTAAGTCATGTAGCCCAAATTCACACTTGTACTTAGTATGGTGCTTCTGCCTACAAGAACGAGAAGTTGGCAGAATATTATCATCAAAATACCATTTCGTCTCCATATCTTCAGATCTTAGAAGAGCACTCTGATTGTTGGATGTAAGAGCTTAATATAGTTTATTGTTGATCTTCGTAGATTGAAGCACACGGTAAAAGTTACTTTATATGTGAAAACAGCACAAATTTTGAGTCTGATTGAGGGGTTTGGATTGAAGCATGAAGAAAGATTTTAAGACAAATTTACGGACTGGTTAGGTTGAACGTATCAAAATATTGGGTTCGAAAACAAGATGTAGACACAACAATAATTGAAACATCAATGGTTCCTGAAACGGGGAAAACATGGGTAATATGGGTTTGGGGATGTTTTAGGATTTCGGGAAAACAGTTGTAGCTCAGGATGGGCGTGAGTTAGAGGCTTACTTTTGGAGTGATGGCTTTTGGCTAAATGCTGGCCAAAACTTAGTGGAAATGCATGGGCGGAATAAGAGTTCGATCGAAGGGACTTTTCGAGGGCCGGGGTGGTGAACAGATTTGGTTTTTTCGGAATCCAAAATTGGGGGTGATGTTCAGATTGTCTTAACTTTGGCTAGTGGTTGGAATGTGATGAAATTGATGGCTATTTCTCGCCAGTAAAGTCTACTCTGAGGCCCTACAGGCTAGTGCAAATAAATTATGACGAGTAAAGTAGGTGTCGAAAGGAGTGGTCGGTGGTCAATGAGGTACTTTCACGAAAAAAGGCCGAATAGTTAAAGAGGATGGATGAAGAGCAAATGATGTACATTCTCAAGAATCAAAAGAAAACACACAACTCACTTTCTCGGATATTACTCGTCAGAAGAAATGCACCAACAGAAAACACCATTTATGAGTGTAGTAAAAACATCAATTGACTTCTAAAGTATGGACAAGGGTTTGATGATAAATTGCCAAGTGACCGTGTAAATCGATTAAGATTGGACAAGGGTTTGGTACAGCACCACTCATCCTTTATTTTTCCCTAGGTCTAAAAGTGTTTGTCCTCCAATTCGTAGGGTTCTTCTAACTTGCTTAGCATGCTCCACCTTGGTTGGCTTCTTCCATTTCCTTGATCCTTTATCCACGTTATGTACTGGCTCAACTATGCTTGCCCAAACATGATCCATGCCCCAACAATTTTCATAATGATCATTAGAAAATAAGCTTACAGGGCAATAACGAAAGATTCTACCAACCAAAAAGTAATCTGGGGTATTATTTTCTCAGGTAAGGATCTAATAACCATAGTGTTTTCCTTTCGTACTCCTTTTTATCAAGAACAATTGGATAATTCTTCCCCGACACCCACCATGTATGATGAACAAATATCAACCTTAATCTCTTAAACAAAACCCGACAAATATCATTATTGAATACAAAACTAAAGTACAGAGAATAAAGAAAGACGAGGTTCGATTGAATCGCCTACATTGTCGGGCACCACTGCAGTAACAAGTCACTCTACTAATCTCTTCTAAAATTATAACATAAGTATCTCTAATTATAAGAATAACCTCAAAGTAAGAATATTTTAAATAAAGGGACTATCCAAAATTGCAAAAGATATACAATTCTTGGAATAACAGATAATAGGACTAAGAGTCACTTACCAAATCTTTAACTATTCGATCCTCTTTGGCAATGTTGTTAAATGCGCTTCCAGACACCAACTTAATTATGGAGGATGTCAACCAAGCTTAAACAATGTTTAAACTTGATTCTTGTCACCATCTTTGTCATCCCCTCGCATACAAATCAAACCTTTGAAAGTATGTAAGCACATTGTCACCTACTACTAGAAATGCAAAAGTCACTATATCAGAAAATCAAGTAGGTCTGTGAATCTCTTGTCTCGACGTCTTTGCTTCAATCGAATCTGATTGGATTGAGAGCTCAACTTCATCTCATTGTTCTTATTCTAGAGTACTACATAAAACTTTTTTTTCAAACTCCACTTGCTTCGAAGTAATCTTCACTCCTTGATCATCGTCATTCATTGTAGAAGATTCATTGAAATTTATGTCTCTGCTAAACATTATCTTTTTAATTTTTGGACACCTTTTACCCAAGAGGTGATTTCCAAAGAGAGTGCCTTCTTCTCTTTTGAATCCAACTTCGAATCCTTCTCATGATAATAAGTATCGAAACCAAATGCATGTAAGGAGTTGTAATCTTTAACAAGTTTTTTGGATCATACCCCGTGGTTATTTTTCCGCCAATAGCTAATGATGGTAAACAGTTGATCAGATAATTTGCATATGCCAAAGCTTCACCCCATAATAGTATCCCTAATCCAGCATTGGACAGCATAAACCAAATTTTTACCACCAACATTTTATTCATTCGCTCTGACTCTCAACACTATTGTGGTGTGTCTCTAATAGTGAAGTGACAAGCAATGTCATACTTTTGACAATATTTAACAAACATATCACTTTTGTAATCTCCTCTATTGTTTGTCCTCGACACTTTGATCCTCCTTCTAGTCTGATTCTTGACCATAGTTTTCCACTTAAGGAAAATCTCAAATACTTTGTCTTTTGATTTCATGGTATATACTCAAACTCTCCTAGAAAAATCATTAACAAAATTTACAAAATAATAGTTATCTCCCAATGATGTCGTCTTGGAAGGTCCCGAGACATCTTAGTGATATAGTGAAAGACAACTTTAGTATTATGGATAGTGGTGTCAAACTTCATTCTTTTCTTGTTTTTTTTCAAAACACAATGCTTCATAGCTCTAGCTTGCAAGCCTTTACACCTTTAAGTAATCCTCACTTCATATGAATTTTCAATGATTTTTCATCAACATGTCCCAAATGCATGTCATAACTTTGTTGTGTCACATGATTTATCTTCCTCGTCAGTTGTCGCAGAACCAGTAACTATATTTCTATGGAAATAATACATGTTATTCATTTAGAACCTTTCATCACAACAAAATTATCTGATAAAGCTCTTAAACCTCCATCACAAATTGTCATAACTAATCATTTTGACTCCAAGGCTCCCAAGCTAATCAGGTTCTTTTTCAAATTCTAGCACATTGATAACTTTTTCTAAACTCTGAGTGATCTGCCATGATTCTTCAATTGAATTGAGCTTATCCCCAATATTTTGCATGAGTTGTTATCTCCCATGTAAACAACTTCATCATCGAATTCTTAAAATTCAAAAAATAACTCTCGAATATGAGACATGTGATAGGTGCAACCTGATTCTAAAATTCACTCGTTAGATTTTGTTATTGCTATATATGCTTTAGAAGAATCTGCAACTAACAAAAGATCATCATGCAACTCTTGCGTCTGTACCAACCTTTTATTTCTTCTCTGGTTGATGGGGAATGGATTGGTGAAGGTTGTAGTGAAGGATAGGAATTATGAGCACAAAGTATGGTTCCAATATCGCACACCAGCTTAGATATCAACCTTGAGGATTTGAATCCCCTAATAACAAGCTTGATTTTACAATCCAATGGATTTTTTTTGCAAGAAAGTCTTAATTATTTATAATGGTAAATGCAATGAGCAACCATCTACGGGAATTTCAAACATTTCATAAATAGATGCTTGACCTGTCTTGGGAGATGTACTGAGTCTGAGGATTGGAATCGACTAAAGGAAGTTCTCTTTTATCCGTTTGAGATTGAGCTATAGCCTAAGAACCTCCTCTCTACAGTCTACAACTCTAACTCTTCCGTATTCTCAATAATAATCCTCGAGTTACTAGAATTAAACTTGTTTTCATATTTTTTTTGCTTGGTTAAATTGATCACAGATACTATAAGAATGTAAAAATTTGTAATACAGACAAACCAGATGACATACCATGACAACATCGAAAGCCTCAACAACAAGCTTTTACATGAGCCCTTGACTAGCTTCATAAAAAACACTCGTTATTCACATCTACATACATGACAAGGAGAGTGAGAAAATCCACAATCGCACAAAGAAGAAGAAAATAGTTGAAGAAGAAGAATAATATGTAGCTGGAAACTGCGTGGAGGTGGTGGATGGTGTCTGCAAGCCTGCAGAGGTGGACGTGGGCCCAATCGAAGGCGTGTTTGCTGTTTGGCCCATGATCAAAAGTGTAACATCCCGTTTTTTTTTTGTAACATAAAAAGCTTTTCATTGAAAATTCATTTATCAAACTTATACTTATTTTTGTACATGCAAAGCGGAAGCTAACATTTCAAATCATACTTATAAGTAATTAAACATAGGTCACATTCTAAAAATATAAAACTTTACAAAAACTACATGTTTATAATACAAAATAACTTTTCTACAAGTTCTTTTCAAAACATGTGTATTTTGGTGAGCTTACTCCACCGGTCAATATCTCGCTTAACAACGACAAGGCTCCATGGGAGAAACTCTCCTCCTCCTTCATATTTAATCCTCAGGTGATATTTCTTCAACATTCAAATCATCACCTACATTGCAAAGTCTAACTAATGAGCTTAAAGCTCAGTAAGTAGGGCAAATAAAACATGCATGATATAATGAATGATTTAATTTAAAACAATGCAAATTATTTCATTTTCGTGGTATGGATCCGCCCCCCATATGACGACCATCCACAAAACTTGATTTCTCTTTTGGGTTTACATATCATATATATCATTAGGAGATATAACAACCTACTGCACAACCTCATTGGGCTCACGGTAACATGAACCTATAGCCATTGCCGAGGGCGTCTTTATTCTCCTTTACATAATTTATATCATTAGGAGATATAACAACCTACCGCACAACCCCATTGGGCTCACGATAACATGAACCCATAGCCATTGCCGAGGGCGTCTTTATTCTCTTGTATCGTAGATGTCTTCATCGAATCAATAGAGATATTGTGGGGATGAATGTAGGCATCAAAGACCCCCATGGGCAACCTAACACTCAATCCGCCATCTCCCTACGACTCACTTATTATAATTCGTAGTTTTCATGCATGAAAATTCATTTTCGTTGTCATTCGTAGAAAACATGATGCATGATGTCCATAACATGTCAATAAAGAAATCTCATAGAAACCTATCAATCAATCAATACAAGGCACACAAACAATCCTCAAATGACTTGAAGTCGGTGTATTGTGCATTACATCTCATCCAGTTCATGATCAATCAAAAATCATAAAAATACATAACCTTTGCAATGTAGACCTCTAATAGGCCAAACGCATACCACACATACTTACCTTGATTTCTGATATCCTTTGTTTCAACTTGGCAATGCACACTAAAAGCTTGAGAACCTATATTGTCAAACCATTCAAATAAGTTTTTATACCATAAGTAACTATTTTCACTATAAATTCCAAAAATCATAACTTCCTCTATATTGATCCATTTGTGATGCTACGGGTGTCAAATTGTTCCTTAATGAGTCTGCTATAACTTCTTAGAAGACATCAAATTCAAAAAACTAACGCATGTCGACTTATGTGGACAAAACAGAGGGCATTCACTGTTTGAACCCCGATTGGGTCGACCCAAACTGTAAGGGGTCGACCCATGTCGACAAAACAGAGAGCTTGCCTTTCTAAATTTGAGAATCGGTCGACCCAAACTATAAGGGGTCGACCCAAACTCTCCCCAGTTTCTGTACAATGACTTGCGATGCCCATAACTTTTTCTACATAGCTTCGAATTGAGTGATTTAAACGGCTATAAATCACTGTAAGAGTTTACTCTAATTCTTATGAATTTCATAAACTATAATTCTTACTACTTATCGACCGAATTTCCAAAACTCTAATTTTATTCATACTTAACTCTTTTCTTGTCTCTTAGCATGAAATCACTCGTTTTTATCCACCAATTCAAACAATACTATCATATTATCCTTACTGAATCTAAGATAACTTTAAAGGATAGAAAAATACCTTGAACTTCAATATCGACGAAGCTTCAGAGTTTTTCTTCTCTCCTCAGAGATAATTTACTTTCTCACTCTTTTTCCCTTATCAAGACGTGAGAATTCTAACTATGAGTAAATAGAGAGAAGAAGTCATACTGGTAGGGAAATGGCAGACCATGTCTTTTTATCTCTTAATTAAACAAAATCAACCTTTCTTATACGTCCACTGATCGGATTCTCCACGTTTTTGTTGACTTTTTCAACTTAAATCGGGAAAGTGTCGACCGCTCGTCCAATTGTGTCGACCGAAAGATTTCCCGAGCGTTATTTGTGTCGACCGCTCGTCCGTTGTGTCGACCGAAGTAGTCTAATTGTGTCGATCCCTCTTCGATCCTGGGGTCGACCGAAAGCGTTCTGGAGGGTTATATTGTGTCGACAGTGCGATGTTGTGGTCGACCGAAAGCATACTAAAAGACTATTTTATGTCGACCCCTTCTTGATCCTGGGGTCGACCCAAAGTATTCAATTGTGTCGACCCCTTCTAAATCCTAGGGTCGACCGAAATATTCAATTGTGTCGACCCCTCCTAAATTCGGGGGTCGACCAAAATATTCAATTGTGTTGACACCTCCTAAATTTTGGGGTCGACCGAAAGTGTTCCAAAACACTTAGAAGATTTTCTAATTTTTCCGAATAACGTCATTACTTATACCCCCTTAAACCTTATTTTCTTCACCACCTTCGACCTACTAATTTACTAATATCCAAAATACCTTAACACTCTAACATTTAAGCAATATTCATAAAAAAAAATCTTAAACGCTTTCGTCTTAAAATCACAAATTCTTAAAATAAACGAGAGTTGTTACAAATAGCTACCAGAATGTCTCTGCCTCACCTTCTCTCCCATGTTTCTCTCTCTAACTCTGGCTCACCCACTACCAAAATCGTAACGACCCAGTTTGCGGATCGTTACTTGTTCTACTTACTTACTGACTTGCTCGTTTAATTATGAATTAAACGCCATGAGTTAAGTTATGAAAAATCACTTTACACTTAAAAGTTGTTATAGTTATTTTTCACTGGTACGAGTTAGTAAAATAAATTTACTTATTTAAAATATGTAGCGGAAACAAAAACCAAATACTAAAAAGTCTTTACACACATAATTATAAATACCATTGATCAAAAAAACTTTACACACATCATTGTTCAAATCATTTATCCTCACTTCACTCCAAAAGATTTACAATTTATTTACAAAATTTGTAGCAAATTTAAAACATAACAGTGTGTGTGTGTGTGTATGAGTCACTCCCCACGGGTCGTCACTCAATAACCACTTTTCATCTGAATACACTTTGCTCTAAACATCATCTTCTCCCATATGAACATCATTGTGAATCAGCTCACCTACATTGCAAAGCCTAAACTATGAGTTTAATGCTCAGTAAGTAGTATAACTATAAAATTCATGAATATGAATGCAAATTTTAGAAAACATGCTAAAATTTGTTACATATTTTCTTTTAAGTCTCTTATTCTCTTTAAAATATTACAAAATCTCAAGAACACTGCCCACCACCTAACTTCAACATCTACTTACTAGGGTCCACTCACATTACTACTTGGCGAGTGATCAGGCTTGTAATAATCATTTACTTATTTACATTATAACTGTTTCTCTCATTAATCATCAAGAGTATGTAAGTATAAGTCTATTGGCCTCCCATACGACCACTTACACTACGTTCTCCCTTGATAATGTTGCGTTTTCAAAACCATGCATGAAAATAGTTCGTTGCATTTTTCAAGAAAACATGATGCGTGAATATGTGACCATGAACAATTTATACGTATGCATGAACATAATATCATTCATTTTTTTTTATACACTTGAGTTACAACATTAAATTCTAACATAATCCTCAATCATTTAATCACAAACAATAAATAGTTCGTTACATTTTTCAAGAAAACATGATGCGTGAATATGTGACCATGAACAATTTATACATATGCATGAACATAATATTATTCAATTTATGCATACCCTCGAGTAATGACATGAACTTATAACACAATAATCAATCATTTAATCACAAACAATTCACGAAAACAATCCTCAAATGACTTGAGGTCGGTGTAATGTGCATTACACCCCAAAAAGTCAAAAATTGTACATGCATCATAAATATCCTACCTTTGCAATGTAGTATCACTTAAGGGTCATGCACTTTTAATACTAACTTACCTTAGGTCCTTATCTTCAATAATCTTCACCACTTGATCACTTGGCAACCCTTAGAAGAGAGACAAGATTCCTTGGTCGTGAGTTCACCTCTTTCTCTTTTTTCTTGCTTCTAAAGTGCACTAGATTCGCTCAAAGTGCACTAATCACCATCACACACTTTCACGTCTAACCAAGTGTAACGACCCAATTTGTAGATCGCTACTCGTTCTACTTACTTAATCATTTTAATTAGTGAAATAAAAAAAAATCATGAGTGAAATTGTAAAAAAAAATCACCTCATATATATAAAAATTCATAAGTATTTTGAAATGGTGCGAATTAAATAATCAAATTTACGTATTTAAATCATACAGCAGAATTAAAACTAAACATTTAAAAATTTTCATACATCATTAAACAAAATATTTATTCTTTTGACACTCCAAAATAACATTTACATAAAACTATTTTATTCAAAACATAACATTGTGTGCATGAGCCACTCCCCACCGGTCGTCACTCAACAACTGTTTTCATCAGAACACACTTCTGCTCTAAACTTTATCTTCTCTCAGCCCCTTTCCTTTTATCAGGTCGCCTACATTGCAAAGCCTAAACTATGAGCTAACGCTCAGTAAGTAGTATCACTATAATATACATAGTTATGAATGCAATGCTTTTTTTTTTAAAACATGCTAGACTTCATTAGGTATTTTCTTTCGAGTCTCTTATTATCTTTGAAATATTACAGGATCTCAAGAACACTGCCCACCACCTAACTTCATCCTCTACTTACTAGGGCCCACTTACATTACTTCTTGGCAAGTGCTCAGGCCTACAATAATCACTTACTTATGCTCGGACTATTTCTCTTATTTATCATCAAAAGTATGTAAGGATAAGTATATTGGCCTCACATACGACCACTTACACTTCGTTCTCCCTTGACAATGTTGCATTTTTAGAAACCGTGCATGAAAACATTTTTATACATTTTTCAAAATAATCATGATGCATGTAAATGTGACCATGAATAGAATAATCAACTTCTAATGCAAACAAAGCACACAAGCAATCCTCAAATAAATTGAGATCGGTGTATTGGGCACTACACCCCAAATAGTCTATTATTATGCATAAATCATAAAAATAAACTATCTTTGCAATGTAGTCCCACTTAAGGGCCATTCATTCTTAATACTAACTTACTTAGGTTCTTTGCTTCAATGAACCAAATTGATCAACCACCTTTCAACAATTCACAACCCTAATAAAGAATTACTAAATCAGATTTAGATATTCTGCCCTGATTTTACAGCCTAGTGTAAAGATCATAACTCACACGATATTGACCTAATGGAGTCAAATTATGTGCCATAATCTCCTTTTAGGTCAATTTAAAGGGCAAATGTATCTAAACACTCCTGCAGGTCTCAAATGTTCTACTTTCACTTGTTGGCACACTACACATGATTCCACATACATCACAATATCCTTTTTCATTCCCGGCCACCAAAAACATCGCTCAAGTCTTAATACATCTTCATAGTTCCTTGGTGAACAGAAATTTTTGAAGAATGAGCTTCATTTAATATCTCTTTCTTTAACTCTTCATTATGGGGAACATACCACCTATCACGGAACTTAAGTATACCATCCTTTGAACATTGAAATTCATGAGAATTTGGCATCTGTTCTGCTATAAACTGCTTATACCTTGAATCCCCCTTTTGAATTTCTCCAATTCGATCCAACAGATTTGGCCTCACCATTAAGGCAGCTAACTGCACTGTCAAATCTTCTACTACTTCAATTTCTGCCTTTAGAAGCTCGTCTTGGACTTTTATAAACTTTCTACTCAATGCATCTGCTACCACATTGGCCTTTCCAGGATGATACTTGATCTCAAAGTCGTAGTCTTTCACAAACTCAAGCCATCGTCGTTGTCTTAGATTAAGCTCTTTCTGCGTAAACAGATATTTAAGACTTTTATGGTCCGTAAATATCTCACAATGGTGTCAATACAAATAATGTCTCCATATCTACAGTGCAAAGACTACTGCGGCTAACTCTAGATCATGGGTAGGATAATTCTTTTCGTACTCCTTCAACTGTTTTGATGCATAAGAAATTACTTTTCCTTCTTGCATTAACAGACATCCTAAACCCATCTTCGATGCATCACAATATATCTTAAAATCACTGTCTTCAATTGGAAGTACTAATATCGGCATTGTGGTTAATTTCTACTTTATTAATTGAAAACTCTTGTCACAATCGTTAGACCACCAAAACTTTACATTCTTCCTTGTTAATCGAGTTAATGGTAAAGCAATCTCAGAGAATCCTTTAATAAATCTTCGGTAGTAACCTGCTAGTCCAAGAACATTCTTTGGCTGTGGCCACTAACGAACAACCTGCACTTTTGTTTTATCCACTGAAATCTCATATCCAGAAATCACGTGACCCAGAAAAATCACCCGATCCAGCCAAAATTCACATTTTGAGAATTTAGCATATAGTTGATGTTGCTTCAACGTATTTAACACCATCCTTAAATGATCCCGATGTTCTTCCTCTGACTTGGAATATACTAGAATATCATCAATAAACACAATGACAAATTTATCAAGATATTCATGGAATACCCTGTTCATAAGAGCATGTGTCAACCCAAACGACATAACAAGGAATTCGTAATGCCCATACCTTGTTCTGAATGCAGTCTTCGGAATATCTTCCTCCTTCTCCTTCAACTGATAATATCCCGAATGCAAGTCAGTCTTGGAAAATACCTTTGCACCTTGCAATTGATCAAATAGATCATCAATACTAGGCAACGTATACTTATTATTTACTGTTATGCACATTCGTAGAGTTCCATCCTTCTTTTTCACGAACAATACTAGAGCTCCCCACGGAGAGAAACTAGGGCGTATAAAACCCTTGCTAACCAATTCTTCCAACTGTACCTTCGACTCCTTCAATTTGGCTGGAGCCATACGGTATGGATTTTTTTATACCGGTTTTGTTCTAGGATACACGTTGACTACAAATTCAATTTCACGATCAGGAGGTAGTCCAGGCAAATCATCTAAGAGTACTTTCGAAAATTCCTGAACAACTATAATATCATGCAATTTGATATCCCCTTTCTTTTGAAAATCCACAACACTAACAAGAAATCCCACATAACCACTATTCAACAATCGATGCGCCTTTAAAGCTGATATAACAGAAAATTTCTTCTTATCTTTTGCCGCTTGGAATGAATATGCTTCGTTATTAGGAGGTTGAAAACTTACCAATCTTGTTCTACAATTTATGGTTGCAAAATGTCGAAACCACCAGTTCATTCCCAATATAACATCATACCCATTCATCTCAATTAAGATAAAATCAGCGCTCAATTTATGATCGCCAATTTGAACTTCACAATCTAACAAAACTCTATCTAAGTGTAACCGATCACCTGCAGTAGCATCACATCAAAAATCTGCTCCGCCACCTTTGGTACTCGATTAAGTTTCTTAGAAAATACTATAGACATAAATAAATGTGTGGCTCCCCAGTCTAGCAATGAGAAAGCACAAACACCCTCAATAATAAGTGTACCTGCCACCACAGATGGTTGATATGTCTCGTCTGCCTCTATCATCGTGAATATTCTAAGGGCAATCTGTAACACCCCACTTTTCTGGGTAACCTAAGCCTGTATGAATATAGCACGTTATGGCAAGGGTACAATATGTGTTAAGGGATTATGGATGTTGAGGTGGGGTTACATTTTTTATCTGTCACATCCTGTTCTTTAAAAACTTTTTGAAAACAGCGGTAAAATTTTCATTTCGTAAATACACTTGAAATTCTTGACTTGAAAACTTAGCGGAAGCGTAATAGTTTAAACGTTGAGCTAATGAACCCATACACGTGTAAACCACCATTTCATCAATACAGGTTAAAGGTAACTTTACACAAAATAGCAATTTTCATTCATTTAAAACGCTTGACATAATTGTTTAAGCCTTTAACAAAAGGCTTCACCAATATCATTCAAAATATCGTAAAGCATCTAATTAGTTTTACCAGAAAACATCAAATACATTGAAACCATTTTTATTTTCCTTCCCCCACGGGTCGTCACTTGGTTTTGTAAACAGCCTGCTCCAAAACAACTTTATCCACATGTCATGGCACGTGATGAGGACTAAATTCCTCATCTCGAGCTTCGTCACCTACATCACAAAGCTTAACTAGTGAGCCTCAGGCTCAGTAAGAAATTATAATGTCTTACGTGCCTAGCATGCTCATGATATGCTTCAAACATGTTCTTTTTGTAAAACATGACTTTTTCAAATCATTTTGGGGTGAAGATCTGTGTCTCATACCACGACCATCCTCAAAACATCATTTCATTTTTAGAGTGAAGATTCGTGTCTCATACCACGACCATCCTCAAAACTTAACTTGATACATATTGTCATTACATCACATAAAGGGGAAATGCATCATTCTCATAACTTGATAACTTGATAACTTGATAGAGAGTTAGCACCTACAGGGTCCTCTCATAATAAAATAGTTTGATAGAGAGTTAGCACCTACGGGGTCCTTTCATAATATAATAGTTTGATAGAGAGTTAGCACCGACGGAGTCCTCTCATAATATAATAGCTTGATAGAGAGTTAGCACCTACGGGGTCCTCTCATAACTTGATACTTGATAACTTGATCTTCATGCGATGAATGGTGACATTTTGAATGCATGCTTGATAAACATTTTTCTTGAAATATGATGCATGAATGAGATGAACTTGACTTAATTCATGCATTCTTGATAACTTAATAAATCATGCTTTGCTTAACAACTTAACATAAATCACACATAAACACATACGTCTCCAAAATTCACTTAAACTTTATTTTTTAACATACTTTTCATGCTTTACGTAATTAGGCATTCTTATAGCATACACATCACAATTCAATGTCACACAAACACCAATCACACCCATATTATTGGGCCGGTGCATGGTGCGATGCACTCCAAACACATTTCATACATATATAACTATAACGTATTCATTTCATGCTTAATAATTTAACATTTTAACATTTCTCAATCATTCAATCACATCAACCTCAGTCCTACTCTTTGTGATGTAGGCCCCAAAGGGAAAAACACATGCAATGAGTTCTTACCTCGTTTCCAAGCTGAATTCTTACTAACTTTCTTTTAATTTCCTTGACTTGTCTTCAAGAACACCTTAAAAATCAGAATTAACTAAAATAAGTACCCAATATTTTATTTCTATTTTTCATCTAGCATTCGGGGCTCATAACTCTTTCTATACTTATCCAAAGTCCATGTAATTGGTATCAATCTCTTTCTCATTCTATCTAATACATTTCATGTGAAGAAGTTGTGGCCGAATTCGTAGCTGACAACCCACTAAAACGTACACTTTCCAAACTCAGTCAGTTTCGTCTTACAATTTTGAAACCGTAAGTTTTCACTTAAAATCTCTTGCATGCACCTCTATTTAATAATAATCCTACCATAATGTTCTCCAATTTCATAAATTGAGCATAATAGTAGTAGAAATATGTACCTAGGCTTCAACTTTCACAGCTCAAACTTCCAAGACACATCTCAAGCTTCCGAGACACGCCTTCGCACTAATTTGAGTACCCAACTCAAAAAATCACTCTCACACATCAAGGTGTTGACCTATATAGCTTGACAAGTCAAGGTATTGACCGCTTGTGTCAAATTTTTGACCGGTTTTCAAACCCGAGAGTTTTAAGGTGTCGACCGGCAATCAAGGGTCGATCGCCAGTTAAACTTTTCATAACTTTTATTATAAAATTTATATTTCTATGATTCAAGCACCATGATTTTTCTTATGGAATCTAGTTTAACTTTGTAGAAGACAAACTTCAAATTCGGATCGTAAAGGTATAAAATATACAAAACACCACACATCGCTCAAAAGTTCATATTTCCTTAGTCCGGTTTTCATTCATTAACTTCTAACGTGCATAATTTTTTTACCACAACTTCAATCGAGTTGTTCAACCTATCCATCTTCTCCTTTTGATGTCTTCTATAACTTACTTTAATATTACTTTGCCACTTAAGCTCATCTGTAGCATGATAAAATAGGAAAACTGAAACTACCTAGTTAACAATTTTTGACCCGGTAGTTGTTACTAATTGTAAATTTCCAAAACCTATAACTTTCTCTACAAACCTTCAAATTGAGTCATGTTTGTTGTTGTAATTCCATCAACAAGTCTATTAAATTTCATGATAAGAACTTAAACTCATTTGAAGAACTTAAAATCTCTAAAATTAGCTAATCTTAACATTGTGTCAAGGTGGTTCACCTTGCAAGGGTCGACAGGTTTCTAACGTAGGTCGACCGGACCAAGTTCCTCACGACCAAGGTGTCGACTGATAATATTCATAGGTCGACCGGTCTTTCATTCACAACCTTCCATTTTCTATTTTCTCAAACTTACATTCAACACTTAAACTGATTTAGTCCAACTTTCACATTGACCTTACTTTATCAACTACCGATTCTAACAATTGAACTCCAGCAAGTTAATCATCATTTCATACCCTTAATCATAATTAAAATATAAGGTGATGCACTTATAAGACTTTCAATTATGATAAAAAGGTCAGGTGTTACCACACGGTTGAAACTCCGGCATTTTCCTTTGTTTTCATCCACTTTCCACCTCCAACACTTAACAACTTTTATTCGAACATCCAACTTTGTTTCCAAATCATCTAAATTACGATTTCAAAAGTGTAACACCACCTCAACATCCATCATCCTTTAACACATATTGTACCTTTGCCATAACATGCTATATTCATGCAGGCTTAGGTTACCAAGAAAAGTGGGGTGTTACATTCCACCACCGTTATTTGAAATTTTGTCCTCAAAATTGTAGGTTAAACCACTCAGGATAGCCCCTTTCCATATCTCCTTGACATTCCTAAGTAGTTTCTTTTGTCTAGTGTCTCTTTTATAGTACTTTGATCAGAGGAATTTGCTCTCTTCTTAGCTCGTTGATCATTAAATTTAGGATCTTTACATCCTTACCATACGTTTTTCTTATATTAAGGTTGGCATAAGCATACTGTTACTTAGTTCAATCACTTAATTGGGATCCATATGAACTTTCTTGACATCGATATGAGAACTACCTTGTACAATCCAGATGCTTTGGTTTCAACCCCTGATTTGCTTCCATTTGCCTTGATTGGCTTGGTTATCACCCGACCTCTGTATTCCTTGATTTCGTTGCCATGGTTTGCTCGATTGTGGTAGAATCTCTCTGAAAAACTTCCTTGGTTGTGGTTGTAAAGTTCGTTGCTTTATCATCTTTGATTCTACATCCTCTACCTCAAGTGCCTTCGATATCACTTTTGAATAAAGAACATCCTCTGTTCCTGAAATTTTGACTCCTCGGTAAATTTCTGGTTTCAAGCCCTAGACAAACTGATTAACCTTATACTCGTTATTTTCCACCAAATGTGGAGCAAATCGTGCCAAAGCTTCAAACATCCGAATATATTCAGCTACAGATCCCAATTGCTTCAGCTGAACAAACTCCATTTTTTTTGTTGCGTACTGTGGAATTGAAATACTTCCCGTAGAAAATTCCTTTAAATCGGTCCCATGACATATTTTTAATGTCGGTGGCAACTTCTAGTGTGTCCCACCAGTACCTTGCATCTTTGATTAACATAAATGTTGCACAATCGACCCGCTCTTCATCTTCAATTTTTGCATATCGGAAAATATCCTCCAATGTGCGTATCCACTCCTCCGCCGACACAGGATCAGTTGACTTACCATGAAATTGAGGTGGATTCAGCTTTCGAAATCTCCCACAACTAAGCTCTCCAGCATTATGATTTTGTCTATTTTCGTGTTCCACAAAGTTCATCATCATTTCTAATTGTTGAAACTGGCGATTAACCAATTCCAATAATATATGTATAGCAGCTTCATTACTGCTTTCCCCTTGCTGAATATTTCTCTTTCCACGCACCATGATCCTTTAATCACAATACCCTTCATCAGTGCCACAAGAAAATATTTATTTTCTTATCATACAATTTAGATAACAAACGCATATTCAAATGAAAACAAGTTATTGAGCGGTCTACAGAACCAACTTAACCCGGTGGACACTTACTCTCTCTTACTCGTGCTCTGATACCAACTCTGTAACGACCCGATTCGCGGATCGCTACTCGTTCTACTTACTTAATCATTTTAATTAGTGAAATAAAAAAAATCATGAGTGAAATTGTAAAAAAAAATCACCTCATATAAATAAAAATTCATAAGTATTTTGAAATGGTGCGAATTAAATAATCAAATTTACGTATTTAAATCATACAGCGGAATTAAAACTAAACATTTAAAAATTTTCATACATCGTTAAACAAAATATTTATTCTTTTGACACTCCAAAATAACATTTACATAAAACTATTTTATTCAAAACATAACAGTGTGTGCATGAGTCACTCCCCACCGGTCATCCCTCAACAATTGTTTTCATCAGAACACACTTCTACTCTAAACTTTATCTTCTCCCAGCCCCTTTCCTTTTATCAGGTCGCCTACATTGCAAAGCCTAAACTATAAGCTACCGTTCAGTAAGTAGTATCACTGTAATATGCATAGTTATGAATGCAATGTTTTTTTTTAAAACATGCTAAACTTCATTAGGTATTTTCTTTCGAGTCTCTTATTATCTTTGAAATATTACAGGATCTCAAGAACACTGCCCACCACCTAACTTCATCCTCCACTTACTAGGGCCCACTTACATTACTTCTTGGCAAGTGCTCAGGCCTACAATAATCACTTACTTATGCTCGGACTATTTCTCTTATTTATCATCAAAAGTATGTAAGGATAAGTATATTGGCCTCACATACGACCACTTACACTTCGTTCTCCCTTGACAATGTTGCATTTTTAGAAACCGTGCATGAAAACATTTTTATACATTTTTCAAAATAATCATGATGCATGTAAATGTGACCATGAATAGAATAATCAACTTCTAATGCAAACAAAGCACACAAGCAATCCTCAAATAAATTGAGATCGGTGTATTGGGCACTACACCCCAAATAGTCTATTATTATGCATAAATCATAAAAATAAACTATCTTTGCAATGTAGTCCCACTTAAGGGCCATTCATTCTTAATACTAACTTACTTAGGTTCTTTGCTTCAATGAACCAAATTGATCAACCACCTTTCAACAATTCACAACCCTAATAAAGAATTATCAAATCAGATTTTATATATTCTGCCCTGATTTTACAGCCTAGTGTAAAGACCATAACTCAAACGATATTGATCTAATGGAGTCAAATTATGTTCCACAATCTCCGTCTAGGTGTCAATTGAATTTCATTAGAAGACACAAAAATCAATTGATCACCCTAACATCATGCAAAACGCAAAACTACAAAACTGCTCCAAACATTCCAGAATTTAAATCTTTATCTTTACAGCCACTCAAAAAATTTATAACTTCATCTATACATATCCCATTACAGTAATTAAAGTGTCTATCTCTTTATTAAGATGTCTGTTACATTTTGTCAAAAGACATAAACTCCAATAAACCAACAAAATATTCCCAAAACAATGCAACTATAAAAATGGGCATAAGAACATTTTCGAATAACTGTTTCTGTTAAAAGAGTGACTTCCAAATTAGATAGCTTAATCTGTACAGCTCCAATTTATTAAATTGAACGGTATTATCTTTTTTTACTTGTCTACTACAACTTTGTAAAATGCAACAAACTCAGAAAACCATCACAACAATTCGGAATTTCTAAAACCCTAGAACCTGTCTAGATTCTCTTTTTTTTCGAATAACTTTGCATAAGATTCAAAACAATACACAATTCCAAATCTTATTCTGCTCCGAATTTTCTTGCTAGGTTTTTCTCTTCTTCTTTACCGATTACTAGAGATAGTGCACAAAACACTCATTTGTTTTGCACAAGTGCTGCCAATTCTTCCAATTCACCTCTTGAGCTCTTTTAATGAGAAAAAACCAGAGAAGAAGAAGAGGGTTTCGTGGTCTCCTTATCAGGTAAAGCTCTCTTTCATAATAAACAAAAGAGAGAGAAAGAAGGTGGTGGTGGGAAGCTTAAAAAGCATAAGGTGTTAAGCATGAAGTGTCAAGCATGAGGTGTCATTTTCTATTAATTCCTAATTTATCTAACTTTTATCTTATTTCTCCAATTAAACTTTGACACTTCACAAGCAAATCCAAATCACCTTTCATAAATTCAAATCGATTAGCAATTTTTCATAACTTTCAAACAACACTCATTAACATAATGCATCACATTAAACATACTTTACACCTAATTATCTTATAAACTTCTACATAAAATGAGGATTGTTACACCAATCCTCAACTTAAACACCTAAAAATAGAGAGAATGGGGTGAAGGAGAGCTGATACTAGTGGGTTTTCAAGCTGAAGAAAGACTATAGGTGATATAGTTAAAATATATAATTATAACTAAGGTGGAGGTGGCCAAAGTAGGAGGTGTTTCTATAACATTTGACCCCTCTTTTAAGTTGCTTCCCAAAGTCTCTAATCATCTTCAATTCACTTTAAAGGAGCTTATGGTGTTGGGTTTTTATGCTGAAGAAGGACCTTAGTTAATTTAATTAAAACAATCAATTGTACTAAGGTGGAAGTAGCCAAAGTATAAGGTGTTTATATACCATTTGATCCCTCTCTTTCAAATTGCTCCCTAAAATCTCCAATCAACTTTAATTCACTTTAAAATGAGCCTATGGTCGTGGGATTTTATCCTGAAAAAGGACCTTAGGTAATTTAATTAAAACAATCAATTGTACTAAGGTGGAGGTGGCCAAAGTATGAAGTGTTTCTATACCATTTGACCTCTCCCTTTTAAGTTGCTCCCCAAAATCTCCAATCAACTTTAATTCACTTTCCAAGGAGCTTATGGTCGTGAGATTTTATGCTGAAGAAGGAACTTAGGTAACTTAATTAAAACATTCAATTGTATTAAGGTGGAGGTGGCCAAAGTAGGAGGTATTTCTATACATTTGACACCTCCTTTTTAAGTTGCTTCCGAGAGTCTTCAATCACCTTCACTTTACTTTAATATTTATATTTTATCTCCTTGTAAAAATTTTGATAAAATTTGAGCCACTTGTTATTCACATTTTACATGAATCGGCTGACTAATTCATGCAAATGTCTACCACTCACGTACCTTATGTACACTTTTTTTGAAATACATTACATTAACAGTACATTTTACACCTATACTTATACGATAAGACTATGCATGAAATGAGGGTTGTTACATAAATCAACAAAGGGAGCTTCACTTGTCTCTAGTTATACTCTAAACTCTTCATCTTCGTTCACCGTCTCCATTCCAACTTGGTGCGGCGCTAATTTCTGAGAAACTTTCCCGCTTTTAGCTTTCTTAAGAGGAAACGTATACAAGTTTATGGGGAAGGATGTGGATTGGGTGGTATCAAAGGTAGTTCGGGGAAGTGGCGACTTTTTTAACTGCTGCCCCGAAACTGCGTGCCTTAATTGGTTTCTACGTTTCAAAAATTAGTGATTTTATGAAACATTTCTCAAAAAGGTGGCGCCTTTGTCATGAAATTTTATCCCTTAGGGGGAACATCAAACGAACTTTTCCATTGATATTTGAATCTTCCGCCACTAGATTACCATTAGAAAAATTCGTTAAAAAGGCTACCAGATGCTATGTTCTCCCACAATGGAGGTTCTTTTCTAACAGAAGCAATGACCCATCACAAATCCAAAAAACACAATGCCAAGAAAGGAGAAGTTGTGCTAATTTGACTTGCCTCCTTAGTTTATGGTTTCTTGCCAGGAATTGAGTACTTGACTTGCTTGTCCAAACAGCAGGCGATCTCTACAATCATGAAAATCCGGTGAAAGCAATCAAACTAGTGGAGATTGTTATATCGACTCTGGGTCATGCTCAGATCGGCGATCAGGATAAACTTATCCTCACCATCAAAGAAGCTGGCAACGTCAAGGAACTTCTCAGACTGGAGATAATTATTAACCCCTTTGAGCATACCAAACGATTTGAAGATCTTTTCAGAGGTTTCTTCCGTCGGAGTTTGGAAACGACGTGGATCGCGTCCATGCAGTGGGGCCGGCGAGGAGGGCATTCGCCACCAAAGCTAAAATCCGGCGAGCTGTTGAAGCCGAGGGAATCCCTTAAACCATTGTTTCTTCCAACTTATTTGCAGCTTACTTCATTCCCAATCTCCTACAGCCGGGAGCTTCTTCTCCACCCAGAGACAAACTTGTTTTATTAGGAAACGGAATCCCGAAGAGTAATGTGCCTTTTCCTGTTCTTCATATTCGCTCTTGACAAATTATTGAAGCAACGGAGACAGAAGCTGTTCATCATAATGCAAATGCTTTTGCTTTTCCCTGCTTTGTCAGCTTCGTCAATAATTATATTACACAACCCAACAAAAAGATTTCTTTTTTAACTTAATTTGGTGTAGTCTGCAGCCATTTTCAACAAGGAAGAAGACATAGGAGCCTATACCATCAAAGCAGTGGATGTCATAAGAACTATGAACAAAATACTCTACATCAGACTTCCTGGTAACACGTACTCGTTGAGCGATGTGGTATGCCTCTGGGAGATGAAAATCGGGCATCTTGTTGAAAGGATATACGTTCCAGAGAACCAAGTGCTAAAGAGCATTGAAGGTGAGCACAAAGACTCGCAATCGCCAAGTGTTTACGTGCTGTAAACATCCAGATAAAGCATGAAGTGTCAAGCATGAGGTGTCATTTTTTAACTGATGTTGTGGTCTTGGCCATCGCCCACTCTGTTTTTGTGGAGGGAGATCGAACCAACTTCGACATCGATCCGACGTTTGGGGTCGAGGCATTCGTGCTTTATCCCGCAGCTAAGTAGACAAGTGTTGGCGAGTTCCTTGCTCAATTTGTGTGATCCATCTTCTACTTGGCCTCTCTCCGGTCCAGTTTCAAATAAATTTAATTTTCTCTTCTTGATTTAATGGATCGTTGTGCCAATCAAGACAAACTATATTTTTTCTTTCGTCATCTATTTGCATGGCTCATAAATAAATTTCACCAACAACAAAGAGCTATAATCGCAAATAAGGCAGCTTAGTGTTCAAACAGTTGGACCTAACATTTAAAGGTGAAAACTATGAATATTGTAACATCCAAATAAAGACATTATTCATGTCTCAAGAACTATAAGACTTGGTGAAAAATGTGTATCATTATAATGATAAAGAAACTAGTTTATGAGTGAATGATTCGAAAGTTTTAAACCTATAAATAACAACTCTAGATTAATTTATAAAATTAATAACTACAAGCATGCAGATTTATGTAAAACAGATTTGAACCATGAAAAACACATTGACCCGAAGACACCTAAAGATAATATCATATTAATGTTCAAGATTTTAAAAAGAGTTAGTCAAGAGTTACCATCTTACTATACTCTTTTGTTATGCTTCTTTACGTGTCGTCGCGTGATTGAATCAGTGATTTATATTTTTATTCATTAAATACATTGAACAAACTCAATCATGTGTCAACACATTAGGAGATGTGATAATGTGTTAAAATTAGATTTACTCTTTAAAAATGAGTTAATCTAAAGTTATAATCTTATCGTATCATTTTGTCTTATCTGGTGACTTTTTGCTACGTGATTAGATTAATTTAAATGATAAATAATTATTTATATTTTTACTAATTAAATATATTTAAAATTATGAGTAAGAGGAGATACTACATGAACCAAGGTCTCTACCGTAAACGAAGTGAGGTTGATTAGGGGTTCCACTGACGGTCAAAGAAAAAGGCAAGTAGGAGAAAAAAGATAAGCATATAATAAAGGACAGAGGGAAAGGAAATGGACAAGGCAAGGCATTGTAGGAAGATGAGGTGGATGAAAGAGGAGCACATACTAAAGTCTCTCGCTCCGACCGGCGAAGCCATGCCCTCGGCCGAGTGGGGCGTGGCAGCTGAGATATTTATGGGAGGAAGTGGGGAGGTGGCATGAGATATTTTTGGAGGGGGATGAGAGATATTTATGGGGTCTGACGAAAGTGAAGTGGGAGACGAGTGGGGAGTGGATGGGGCTTCCAGCCTTCCACTACACACATACCATCTTTCCCATGTTCTTCTTCCGATAATATCTTATTTTTTAACTAAATAATGATATATCTTCATGATAGGTCATTGGCTGTTTGGGCGACCCTTTGATTGCTGCTCCTGATTTGATGGACTCATCTACTGCCTCCTCGTCAATTATTTTATTAGTAATAGTGGCCTCAGCTTTTCACTGTCGTTATATTCAAATCTCTCCATTTCATCTCGAAGCCATACTGGGTTTAATCAAATATTATTTAAAATTTTCTACTTTAATTTATTTAGTCATCATTAGTGCTGTCAATCGAGCCGGCTCCAGCTTGAAACGGCCGGATCGTCGAGCCTGCCAAGCCAAACGAGCCGAGCCTGTCGAGCCTATTCGAGCCAGCTCGGTCGAGCTTTTTTTAAAAAAAAATTAGCTCGAGCCGGCTCGCGATCCTCGAGCCTAAACAAGCGAGCCGATACGAGCAAGTCGAGCCTGTCGAGCCTAAACGAGCTCAACATATAAATTTTGTTTTCGTATATTGAAGTTTTATAACTTTCTATATTATGTAATTTTATATTTTGATGAAAAATTTATGCCTATTGTTTTCTTCAATTTAAAAAAAATTTGTATGATAACGTTTGTATATATCGTCTCCATTATGCTAAACACGAAAATAATAGCATCAAATAAATATCTCAAAGAAACTCGAAAACAATAGTATCGAAACATTGAATCAATAGCATTCAACATATATAGCATCTGATTTGAAATCAATTCGTGAAAGAGTTAACAATTAATAATCATGCATTGTACGAATCAAAATATAAACACCGAAATCATTCATTGTGCTAAATAAAAAGTAAAATAAGTTACAAAAAAGTCTTCTAATTTTTCGAAAAAATTACAGAAGAACGAACATACTCCACAGAGGGATCGTCCGATGGAGGTGGAGCAGCAGTGGGTGTGGCCTCCGGCGAGATGGTAAAAATTCCAGCATAGTGTCGGTTTTGTGCCTCGTCGAACCGCCGATCCAATGTTGCGATGCAGGCATCGATCGTGTCAAGCCGTCGGTGGACTCTCTCAAATGAATTCTCCAAAAATTCCTGGTGGTCGTGCAAAAACGCCTCGATCCGGCGGGTTGTTGATTGACGAGGACGACTAGCTACTTCAGCTTGTTATTCTTGGTCTTGCTCAGCGCCCTCGTGCTGGAGTGGCTGTGATGTCGAACCCGGATGATCGGCTTTGAAGATCCACTAACCGTCGGTGTTTTCCACAATACTCATCCTCGCAAGGGTAGATTCGGTATAGGTGTCGACTCTCCTAACCGGGAGAGGTGTCTCAGAAGAAGGAAAGTTGACACCGTGTTGGCGGACAATTTCCGTCAACAAAAGGTTGAACGGCATTGACTTGGACGAGTTTTTAAAAAGATCAATCATCTTTTTTAAAATTACATAATCAACGTTAAAGTCGGATCCAGTGAAAATGTGGTAAAGAACGTGCAAATTCATACCACTCACGTGATCCCTATGACCATCCCTAGGTAGGAGGTTGTAGGAGATCATGTGGTGGACAAGACGAGCCGTGACGTTCAAGTCAATGGCTTTTGGTTTAGGGGGAAGGTGAGTGTCGGGATTTTTCACAACAGAGCAGAGAAACTGAGTGTATTCACTCGTTTCTACACAAGGAGGCTCGGTTAAAGGCTCGTAGTAGCGAGAGGCTCTCTCGTTGCCTATGAAATTCAACATCTCGTTGAGCTTACGAGACGTGATAGTTATGCGTTCTTCGTACACATAACTAGACACTTGTAAAGGGTTTGGTGAAAACAAAAAATTGACATAAAACATGCGAATTGGAGTTTCGTAATACGGTCCCTGCAATTGAAACAGCTCAGACAAACCAACACGATTGAATAACTCGTGAATCGGTAGGTTACAGATGGAATTTTGTTGGAAAATACGGCTTGAAATAATGGACTTGGAAATCAGATAAAAAAATTTGTTGACATTCTAAATCTAAGTACAAATTTGAATCGAACGAGAGCCCTACAATAGGTTCCTCCATAATCGAAATGGAGGTAACCTTGGATTTTTTGGAAAATTTGCATTTTTTTGTATGCGAGGTCGATGTCATTTCAAACGAATAGGTAAAATGGAGGAGGAGAAGTGATAGTTACCTCTACACTTGACGATTTGGCACAGACAAAGGTGAAAACACGAAGAAATTGGAGTGGGGCGTCGGAAGACGTCGACACCTAGTTACTATCTAGTCGACACCTAGTCGATAACTTCGTATCCGGTCGACACCATAAAACGCTCTGTATTAATCTGTGGTCGACCTTTTATTATGCGGTCGACACCCTAAAACGCTTTGGAATGAGATACGGTCGACCCTTTAGTATGCGGTCGATACCATAAAACGCTATGTATTAATCTACAGTCGACCCTTTATTATGTGGTCGACACCATAAAACGATCTGGAATGAGATGCGGTCGACCCTTTAGTATGCAGTCGACACCCTAAAACGCTCTGTATTGATCTGTGGTCGACCCCTTCCTATGCGCTCGATACCCTAATACGCTCTGGAAATTCCACCGGTCGATACCTGAGTGTGCGGTCGACACCCTAAACGTTCTAGCGAAGGAGCCGTCTGCACCTTCGTATATATGCAGTTGACACTATTGCTATGTGGTCGACACCTTGTAGCTATGCGGTCGACACTTAGGCTTATTTCAAGAAAATGAAATACCGAAAGAAGAATGGAAAGTTGCTTACATTAGCATTGTTGACATTTGCATCACTACACCTTAGATGCATCCAAACTAGGCTGGCACCTCATCTAAGTGTCAATCATGTGCAAAATATCATACGATTACAATTTGTTAACGCTTATAGGAAATCACAAATGTCCAAGCGTACAAGAAATTAAAAAATTCTTAAACTCCTAATGTACAACGTCGCAGTTAGTCTTCAAATTCCAAGTTCTTGAACTCCTTTGCAAGTGGGTCCTCTCGTTGTTGGTCCCTCGTGACTGCGTTGCTCCAGTCCTTCATCCAAATGAGTGCTTCCACGAGCTCTGGTACCAGACTTCCTCGTTGATCCTCGTACACGCGTCCACCTGCACTAAAAACGAACTCTGAAGCTACAATTGAGACAGGCGGTGTTAGTAAATCCCGTGTCATGTTCGAGAGCACGAGATACATGGCTGCGTTGGATTTCCACCAACCCAATATGTCGAATGCCTCGTCTCGAGAAATTTGAACTCGAGACTTCAAATACACTTCGAGTTCATCTTTATCGAAAGCAAATGAATGCACATCGCTTTCTAGTTGGGCGTCAATGACATACATAACATTTAATGGTCTTCCGAAACCAGAACTACCACCCGACGTCGATGCCACATCGGACGAAGTATGAGTCGTGCACCGAAAAATCTAGTTTGGTAAGTACCAAACAAAGTAGCAAGGTCGCTACGAAATGTGTTTGGACTGCATACGGGGGCGAAACCTAGGTTCTCCGAAATTTTATCAAGCATCAACTTCTTGCCTTTGATTTTATATTTCGGATGCATAATACTAGCAAATGAAAAAATAGAAGGTACTTGAAGCCAATATTTCTGAAATTTAAATTCCATTGAAGTTACGATTTCATTAAATGCATCAATTTTTTTATATCTTTCAAAAGTAAAAGTGAGTCTTACGAACCACAGAAGCACAAGATGCGTAGTCGGATAATAAATTCGAGAAATACATTAGTCATATCACAACTGCACATATCCAAAGTAAAACATTGTGTCTTTTAACTAATAAAATCACAAATGACATTCCAATACGCTCTAGCATTTTCTAACATTAGATATGTTGAGTTCCACCGAGTTGAAACATCGATTTTTAGTTTTCTAAGTTTGAGGTTAGCCGCTTTACAAAATTCTCGATACTCTTGTTGTCTGGCGTTTGACGAAGAAATAAAAGAAATTGTACCTCTAATCGCAACAATATGCGGTGATACAAATTACATGTCATCTTTAATAATCAAATTTAAAATATGGCAAACACACCGCATATGAAAAAGGAAAGACTAAGTACTATCAAAATGATAATATTTTTTAAATTAATTAATACAAACATCATTAGCAGAAACATTATCTAACGTAATACTAAAAATTCTATCTCTATATTGTATTCTTGTAGAATACCAACAATGTATCGATAAATTGTGATACCACTATGAGGGTATTCACAACTCCGAAAAACCTAAAATGCGTTTATTAAGTTGCTAATTCGCATCAATGAAATGCGAAGTCACAACAACATTGAGTGCGCTCCACAAATCAGAAGTAATATATATTGACATCATGTGCGCATGCGAAAATAAAAGAAGCAAGTCATTTTTTTATTTTCTCATACAATTTTATTATGTCGCCTCGCAATGTACTGCGAGGAATTCGCTTAAAATTTGGATTAATGTATTGTTGTATAAATGTTACGGTTCCCTCGTGATCAAACATTGAGAGCGGTAACTCTCGTTGTGCCACATATTTTGCAGCACCTTCTCGCATTCTATAATGCAAATAAACGAAATTTCTGGTACCAAGAGTGTTTAATTGCAATTGCATACGATCTTTTGAGTGCAGTGCTTGTGATATTTTTTGTAATGTCGATTTATTGTGCTAATGGTGGATTCATAAGCATAATGTTTGACACAATAATTGCATTGTGCCTTATTTTCTATCTTCGTTCCTACGTTCACTTCTACGATTTCGAAATGTTTCTATATTTCCGACGTTTTCGATTTCTTGGCCCGAGGGGCAGACGTAGATGCTTGTACAGATGTGTGTGTCAATCCGACGAAAAATGTCGGATTCATAGGTGCAACTTCTTGCACCTCACCGTCGGAAGACGGAAACGTTTCAAATTCTACGTATTTCGGCGGTGAATCCATAACAAACAATAAAGTATTTTTAAAAAAATTTCTACTTTGATACTGTTCATCGATTTGTTGATGATTGTTAATGGAAGCGTAGAACGATCAACAGCTAGAAAGCTTTTGAGCACGATGACTTGACATCGATTTGCACAGAGAGTTCTGGGTAAGAAATTCTCGGCTAACTCCTACAATTTATAGAATTCCCTCATAACAGCTATCTCCGGTCGACCTGTAGTATTTCCAAGGTCGACCGGATGTTTCCGTTGAATATGAAAATTCTAGCCGTTACATTATACCGGTCGACTCTTTTTAAAACGTCGGTCGACACCTTGTCGTCTACTGGTCGACCCTTTGATATCGGCGATCGACACTTTCACTAACGATAAATATTTTGCGGTCGACATATATAAACGTGGTCGACACCTAAAATATTCTGGAACATATAGCGGTCGACACCTTCTTATGCGGTCGACCTACAAAATTTAAAATGTCGATTAAGTGTAGACCGCTGTTACACTAAGTGTCGACCGCACTATAGGTATTCCGAGCCTACCGAGCCAGCTCGCACTCGCGAGCTGACATTCCGGGCTCGGTACAGGCTCAAGCCAGGCTCGGCTCGGTACTATAGTAAAATGAGCCAGACTCGGACTACTACAGTGCCGAGCCGGCCGAGCGAGCCGGCGCGGTAATAAAGGCAACTTTTGGACACGTGTGAAAAAGAGTAGGGCTAGGATGTTTGGTGATTAAATCTGGATAAAATAAGGTTAGAGAGAGAGAAGAGGCCAATCGGAAAAAGATGAGGAGAGGGGGACCCACCTTATTTTGCTTAAACTGCACCTCAGCTGCCTCGCAACGCTGATGATCATGGAGAGCTGGGCTGCTCTTAGATGCTCCTCTTTCTTCTCCTCCTCTTCTGTCGCCTGAATCCATTCAATTCATATACTGGGTTAAGCTTTTTTATTCGCTTCCATAGCTTCCTCCGGGTCTGTGCTTTAGCTCCTTCATCCTCGCTCTACGGCTGAAGGTTTGTGCTTTCCACTTCTTAGTCTTCTTTATGATTTCTTCGCCTTTGACTTTTCTCTCCATCGACAAACTACATCTGATTTCAGCTGTGAGAAAGGGGAGTGGTTTTTTCTTTTTCTCGTCCTTAGATTTTTTTTTTCTGTTCCTCGACCTGTGTTTCCAAATACTGACTGTTTCCAGCTTCTGTTTCAAGAAATAAAATCATACTATGGCTTCAGATCCAAGGAGATATGCTCCAAAATTTGGAAAGATGCTGACTCTGGTGGAGCAGCTTGGGGTGGCTTCCAACTTGCAAGAAGTCATTTGAAGGGAGGTGGAATGCCCAATTAATAGTTGTTTACCGTCATGTCTGATGATCTGGTGCATTTGCATAGTGATGGTGATGAATCCGTGCATCCATACCAGTCTCTTTGGATGTCTCACTGCAAGCACGCAAGTTGTAAATCTGCAGACCAAGCTTGTACTCATGTTATAACCAATTACGATTTCATAAAGAACAGGCATGATTCTAAAAGGTGTCTCTTGGTTAATAATCCTGAGTTGGGGATCAAGGTCTTTGAATGTGTAAGGGGGTCTCAACAAGTAGGAGAAACCAGAGCAGCTAGCTCAAAAAATGGGAGTCACACCTCTACGGCTAGTTTGAAAAAGATAAAGAACAAGTCCTTGGATTATCAACCATTGCAAAGAAGTTCTTTCTTTATGAATAAATCTCAAATGTCGTCCAGGTCAACGGGTGGTATCGCTGTTGTTAATGGGAAGTGTGAGGCTTCATTAATGGAATTCGCTTCTGAGTTGAAAGCTTTTGGGAAGTATCCAGAGAAGCAGGCAAGATCCATTGATTTTCTTGATAATAATTCGATTGTTTCAAAGATTTTCCAGGATGACTTCAAGGGTTTAGCTTCAAAATATTTGCCATTTCAATTTCTCAGTAAGGGGCTGCCTTTGCATTCCACTGGAGAGGAGCAAAACAATCAGCCATTTGCCATTTTATCATCCGAAGAACATTTGAGCAAGACTAACCAGAGCAGATTTTCCCCGCACATGAATAAGGATTTCTTACTTCAAGATGCCTCTCCGGGTCAAGATCAGAAACCTGATTTGGAGTGCGATGATGTGCGAAAGCATTCTAACTGTGGGTTGTTCAAAAGCAGAAGCCCGAGCCATTTGACATCCCCAAGGATGAATAAATTGCACAATGAATGTTATTCCTCGCCAACTCTTCCTCTCTCTATTCATGACGTGAAATCCATGAGAATATCCACCACTATCGACTCTTTAGAACAATCAAGTGGGGGTTCTCCCAAGATCTCCAAGACGACTAGTCATTTTCTGGTTAGCAAGAAGACATGCATTAATCTGTCTGAAGAAGCTCAAATGTTAAGAGAATCGACAATAACCACGAAAGTTAAGGAAAAGCACTTAAGTGATCTCTTTGGTGAATCAATAGAGTTTAGCATCCATAACCAAAAGAAGGCAAATACGCCACAATCTTCAGGAAGTTCTCGAGATATTACAGATATTGGTACTTCTGCCGTTTGTCCCACCAACGATACCGACACTATGGATTTGGATCCATTTCATGAGAATAATCTTGCTGGTACCTACATTTTACTCGTTTACATAAACGTAATGCTTTACATTCTGTTAAGGTTCAGAATAATTGATCTTGACTCTTGAAACTTTTTCATATGCTCATTTTATCTTTAAGTTTCTTTCTTTTAATGTTTTGGCTGAGTGTCATTATTTTTTCTTGTAGGTCTTGCTTCGCATCCATTGAATAAGGTAACAAAATGAATATGTGCAGGTTATTTCTAAAGCATCATTTGTTGTCTTTGTCGACATTTGCTAGGCTGCTTTAAGTTATTTCCGGTTAGTTCAAGAGATAGAATCGATTCATTAGGATGAGAAACGTTGTGAAATACCTTAGCCTAGATTCTAGTCTTAAATTATCGTAATGGCAATATTTTTATGTTCCTGATTAAATAATGGGGTTTGCAGGACTTGGAGTTTGAATTGGATCGAAAAGCCCGATCTCACGATGCAAGCAATTGGGCTAGAGAATCTAGCGGTCACCTGAACTCAGAGATACCTGATATAAGCAAAGAAGTAACTGAATTTCCAATTCAAGAAAATGAAGCAAATATGAAGGAAGCAAGTAGATCCACTACCCGAAGTTTAGATCTGTTTAAAAGTTCAAAGTCTACTTCATCGGCCAATGACTCTTTCAAACAAAATCTAAACAGCAGATGGGTTAGACGCCTCAAGTGCAATGGTTCTTCTGATTGTGCAACTGGGCATGGGAATTCACAAACTGAAGGAGCATCATTGGGCAGAAAAGCTGCCGTCCAGACCAATAAAACAATCAATCTCAGCCGCTCAAAACCTTCAATAGGGGAGAGCTATGCCAAAAAACAAAAGATATACGATCGGAGGAAGAATCGAGAGACCTTACTCTCGCATCCTTGGATCCAGAGATGGTGTACCCCTATGTCTGGCAAGAAGCTTGAACCAATGGTGGTTTGTGAACCGGAATGCTCAACAATGGCGTTAAATGAGTATCAAGAGAAGCAATTTCCAAGCATTGCTGCCATGGCACTGATGGGAAAGGCAATGAATGGCTTTCAGCCGTGTGAGCTCAGGACAAAAGGTTCATATTCAGTGTGGAACACTAAAGACTTTTGAGATTACTCCTTCAGCAGTCAACCGGTATGTTACAAGCTCTCTAAAAAAATTTACAATCTTGAATGTTGCTTAGTAATTTAGCTTAGGCTGGACTTGATAATTTCTGTTTTTATCAAAATGTTGTTAGTTGGAATGTGCACCTATGAAATGTGTATGAGATCTTCATTTGTATTCAATCACACCATACAAAATCATTAAGCTTTGTTCCTTTTATTTGACTAATATGCCCTTGGAATTGTAAACCAGCCCAACACTGTCAAACCTAGTTATTCAGATAACTTGCCTTTTTTACTGCAGCTGTTCTAGATTGAAACTATGTGTCCTTTATTGGGCATTGTCGATGTTTCATTCTCGACATGGTTTGAGATTGTGTCTTCATTTGTGTTCGACCCTTCAAGAGAATTACATTTTTTCCAATTTTGTGTTTGTCAATTTTGGTTTATTTAAACTTTAAATAGGTCAACCTTTTCAGAGAGTTGTGATTTTTGACTTTGCACTTCATGATTTCGGTCAACATAAGACGTAATATTGGATGACCGAAACTCCAAAACTTTGATAATTGATCTTTTTTAATCTTTTTGGTATTTATAATTTAGCTTCAATACACTTAAAACAACCATAGATATTTAAAATATCATAATTCAATGGTATTTTTATCGAAACAATAATTCAACAAAAAAATGTACGAAAATAAAAATCATCATAAAAAAGATTTAAACATAAAATCATTAATTAATTAAATATAATCAAACAAAAGTCAACAACTCATTCCAATCCTAAGGGGAGGATGCGCCATGGCTCATATCCATGTTTTGTGTTTGAAACTAACGTCATTATGTCTAATTGCAAAATTTGCTTATTTACAGTTTGTTGTTAATGAGAAAACTATTGAGATTAGAGTTTGGTGTCTTGTTATTTAATTTTAGGTTTAGTTTTAATTTTGAAGTTGAAGATTTTTATTTCTTTCTCTAAATTTACCACTCACAATCTTCTCGTGTTTCTTCCGTGTCACATCTGCAATATTTCTTGTGTATTTATATCTCTGTATCGATAATGAGCACAGTATGTACTTGGTTCTAACTCTTCATGAACAAAAGATTAGGTGTTATCGAAAGAAATCAGAAATTGGAAAATTGAGTTTCTAAAGAAAAGAAAGAACAAATATATAGATGATAGAATAACTTGTGGACTCTTGTCATCTTTTTATTTTGTTCAGTTACTATATAATACAAAATTGACCTAAATAACATTATAAACGAAATTAAATAAAATAATAATTCTTAGACTCTTTATTTTTAAAAAATTTCATAATAAGTTCTGACATTTCGTTACTAGATTGACCATAACTTCTTACATATTATTCAGAATGACTTGAAATTGGAACAATTGAAAACTAGACATCTGGAACATAAAAATTCATTGATCAAACGTTAAATTTGATGATAGTTTGACCTTTTAAAGATCAATCGAAATTTAGTATAAAAAAATGACATGTTTATTGTCATTTATTTATTGAGTCTAATACTCAATAGTTATAGTTGAATTGCTTTTCGATACAAATTTAGAATGATTTGTCATTTTTGTGCTGCAAAACTCGTGTTGTTACTTTAACTAAGTTGTGAATATAACTTGGAGTTTAAGGAAAAAAAAGGAGCTAAAAATGTTGATGGGGTCAGTTATCATTATTTTCAAAAAGAGTTAAATAAAGAAAATTTGATATGAAACCACTTTGGTTTGTGCAATATCATCCTTGTCTAATTTGCATGGCTATGCTGTAGCTTACGAAATAAAACATAAACTGGTTGACCAAGTACTATTTATGCAGAGGCATTGAAGCTCAATCATGTCAAATTGAAGAATCACTCGGATCCACCCTCCACCCTTCATTTATTTATGCTCTACCGCATGAGTAGCAAACTCACCCTTCCGACTTCAGGCGAAATATGACTTTTTCATAATTTCAAATATTAAGTCGAGGGCAATAAAAGCTATTTTTCCGAGGCTTGCTTTATTCGAAGAGATAGAAGAGGAAAAAAGCAGGTAGAAGTGTGTCTTAGTGAGTAAGAAACTTGGATTTTCAAGTCTTTATTTTGGCTACAATTTGCCACTTGGCAGACTCGTCAAATCAGCGACAGAAGATCCCTTCTATTTACGGTTGTTTTTGTAATTTAATAACTATGGATAAAATCCTTTAATATTTCGCGTTGGGCCCCACACAAAACATTAGTAAAGAGAAAAATACAAAATCAAATGCATTTTTCCCAAAATATTATTCATGTGAAATTCGGAAATTATTTCCATAAAGAGAGAAAATGGCTTCATTTGGAGCTCTCCATATAAGCGGCGAGGGTGAACCAAGTGCACAAGAGTAGTTTAAATTTTAAAACATCCAAGAAGCTCCTCCCACCACAGCAACTCAGATTCCTGCTTCCTTCTCAGCTCCGACCATTCCTTTTGGCACCTCTTTCGATGCTTCCAACTGCTGATTTTCTTGCCCTGCCCTCCATTGGCGCAGCAGTGTCTCTGTTCGGAGCCATGGTTGCTGCACAGACTTTCACGGACAAGGAAATCGGGTTTGAGTGAGTGGGGTTAAGGAGACATTCCTGCTTCACTGCTTCTTCGTCGATTTGTTTTGCTTTTTGCTTCCTTTGATCGGCGATGGAGGTGATCAACGTTTACAACATCAAAGCAGAGAAGGCGAACGCCATTAGGAAGTACCGTCAGCGCCGCAGAATCGCTAATTTCTTGAGGTTCCTGGAGATCTGCCTTGTTCTCGCTCTGATTTCTAGGTTTTCGACTCAACTTCCTTCGGCTGTTAAGAACTCCGGCAACTATTTCCGTTTCTTGTCGGTCACCTTAATCAGTCCTCGATTCGTATTCGTCCTTGGAAACGCCATAGTCGTGACTCTCTTCGCCAAGTCCGGTCAGTTCTCCGGCGAAAGAAATTCGAATTCCAGCGCTGATCCTTGTGCAGAGTTCATCACGAACAGGGAGAAGGAGGAGAAAACTCTTAGCATCGAGACTGACAACCGAAGCAGCAATCTAGGAGCAGATTATGATGCACACAGTTTTAAAGAGCGCAAAAATGACCAGAAGAGGCAGTGGGAGGACTCAGACGGCGCCCAGATCCAGCGCGAGAAATTGCGGCGGGAAGTGAGGCGATCAGAGACGGTGAGAGGGCCCCGGGAAAGGATCGGTTGCGGAGAGAGAGGGGGGGAAAACTCATTGTACGCAGAAGATAAGATGAGCGAGGAAGAGTTCAGGAGGACGGTAGAAGCTTTCATAGCGAGGCAGCAGAGGTTTCGCATGGAGGAAGAGTAAACATGTGAATACAACTAGTTTGCTGTAATTAGACACACTTAACACATACTTTAATCATCTTCCAAACTTTGCCAATTCACTGCTCCATCCCCATCCATACAATCAATCTACAACTTTTCAAATCGGCTCCATCGCTGCTTTAAACTTTCTAACTAAGCTATCAAAGTAGCCGATGAACCATGATTAGCGTTTGGAGCCTGATTCAAAGGCTCTCACCTGAAACGTGTTACAGTTTTACTCGATTAGCTACATTCACTAGACTGTCTAGCTTTCAACACATTCTTTGGATCGCAAATTGCATAATTTATATTGTGATGCCTGCGTTACATTCAATAATGATTTTGCTTGTTGATGCTATTCAAAGAAGAAAGATAAAATCTCGCTGAAACAAATTAAAAGTGAGTATTTGTGTAGCTTCAAATAAAGTAATTATGAATAGCTAAGTAGGTACATTTGATTATGTGATTTTAGGCATCTACGTGCGCAAGTGGGTGACTGTAATGGAGTGGGAGGGGGGGTTCGAGAAATTCGTATTGGGCAAGGCGGGAAAAGAGAGAGAAGAGGAGAAAGATTGGGGAGCAAATGCAATTAGCAGAAACTATGATGGTTAACGTCGGATAAGTGGATAAGGAAGGACAATAATGGAGGACATGTCTTAAATTCTCCACCCAAAAGAAGAGGCAATAATATTGATTCCCTAAACAATCAAATGTGAGAGTCCAGGGATTTATTTTTTAAAATGATAATAACCAAAAAAAAAAGAAAAAGGAACTGGTTCTGGTTGTTCATCACAATTCACAATGAACTTGGCCCATGCAAAGCTGTTGCTTCGTTCGCTTTGGCATCACGAGTATTCCATTCTACAACAGACAGCATCCACTTTTTTCAAGACATGTCATGCTATCCTACTCACCCTTGTCTCTCGCCTGTCTCATTTGATGCTCCTGCTTAAACCATTCTTGTATATATTCTATTTTTCCTTATACTGACACGTAACTGATGTCAATTATCAACGGTATGTAAACCTCACGCCAAAAAGAAAGATTAGGAAACGGAGATAGAAACGGAGAAAAACTTCGAATTCGGTTAGAGTCCAAGAGAATAAGGGACTCTTTCCATTCAGTATTCAAGACAGAAGTCAGCATAGAGTAGTAAAGACATTGTGTGGTCATACATAATAAACTAAACACAAACATAAAGGGAAACTGCCTAATCACCTCATAACCACCTAAACCATGGAACTACAGGATTTTCAACCAAGTTTATGTGACCACCCAAAAGGAGCCCACGATAAAATGGGTAAAGATTCGACCCAAAATAGAGCAGATACCACAATTATTTTTCACTTGAATCTAAATGTAATAAACATTGGAAGACTATTCATAATAAATGTTTAGGCCTAATCAAGATATTCAAATAGCATTCTCTAATAAATTCCAACAAACTAAATTCAAATCTTAACAAAATTATAGTATTAACTTTAAAGTTCAAGAAAAGTTTGTTCGGGAAAATAAAAATTTAAATAAAAGATTAGTTTTCTCTAAATTCACTCTTAAAGGAACTACTGATGATCATCTTGAATACTTTCCTAAAAAATGTATCAATTAGAGTGATCTAACTACTCAAATTGGGCAATAATCATAAATTTAATAATCAATAAATCCAAAACAAAATACAAAAATGAGCATATTAATAAATTGATAAATAATATAATTAATAGATACAATGCATGAATTATACTTAGGCAGTACCAGCTAAAATAATCCACACTTAGGCGGTAGCACTACAGATACCTTGATCAAGTTTAGGGATTCGAAATCCAAGGAGACAATCTTTCACTATCTTACTACTCATTTATGCATAATGAATGAATAAATAAATAAATGATATGCTCATTTTAACAATTTAAAAAAAATATTCATATAAAATAAAATAGAATGCGAGAATTCATATCATATTAAAAAACATTAAAACCCAACTTTAATTCATATACCAAAACCACAATCTTAGTTATTTGTTGAGAGCCAAAGTAAACTCAATTTGTGTAACTTCAATAGCTAGAGGCACCACCAACCTATTAATGAAGATGGTGGAAGCTATTTGATTTCTCTCTTGGGAGAATCGAACGAAAAGAAGAAGAAAAAAATGAAGTCGAAACGGGAAGAAAATCTACAGATGGCTGTGAATTTTACTATAGAGACTTGGAGCGGTTTCTCGTGTAAACCCAGCAGGAAATTCTAAATCCGTCGTGGTTAGGGAGAGAAAGAAAAGAGAAAGAGAGAGAATCATGAGATTTCCCAATTTTTTGTGAAAACAATCTCATATAGTTATTTTTTTAGTATTTTTTAATAAATTTTGGTTTTTACATTTTTTCTCATTTAATGAATTTGTCCCTGAAATTCAAAGTAACTTTGATTGAACCACTAAATAAGTGTGGATATTTTTTCATCATATCTGATTCAATCTCCCAAGTAGATTCTCTCTCACTATGATTTTTTCATTGGACCCTCATAAGAGGTATCTCACTGAGTCGTAGGAGATTACATGAGACGAGTCAGAAATATACTTACTTAACATAGAGACATGAAAAACATTGTGTACTTTGCCCAACTAAGAAAGTAAACTCAAACAATAAGCTACTAGACCGACTCGATTTTCAATCTAGAAAGGTCTAATATATCTTAGAGTCAATTTCCCTTTTACTCTAAATTGACCAATACCCTTACGTGGTCTAACTTTCAAGGATACAAAATCTCCACATTCAAACACAATTTCTCTTCTTATTCGATCTATGTAGCTCTTTTGCCGATTTTGAATGGTTTTTAATCGCTCGTTAATAACTTGAACTTTATCAGTGGTCTCTTTAATAATATCAAGTTCAATAGTAATGTTTTCTTCAGATTGAGTCCAACATAAAGGAGATCTACATGGCCTCCAATATAATATTTCAAAAGGTGAAAGTTCAATACTCGTCTGATAGCTATTATTGTAGACAAACTCCACTAACAATAAGTGATTAATCCAACTATATTCGAAATCTAAAATATGCTCTTAGCATATCTTCGAGAATTTGAATTGTGCGCTCAGATTGACCATTAACGATGCTATGTCGTGTAAAGATTTAATTTTGTACCTAATGCTCTTTGGAAAGCTCTCTGAAATTGAGAAGTAAATTTTGGGCATCGATTAGATACGATGCTTGAAGGAATGTTATGTAGACGAACAATATTTTCAATGTATAGCTTCATAAATTTCGTATAGAAAAATTCATTCTTACTACAATAAATTGTGCAGATTTGGTGAGTCTATCGACTATAACCCAAATCGAATCAAGATTCTGCATTGTGTTTGTTAAGCTAGTGATAAAATCCATAGTAATTTTATTTCATTTCCACTTAGGGGTGGGTAATGGTTGTATAATCATGTTGTCTTTTGATATTTAGTTTTTACTTGTTGATATATCAAGCACTTTGATACATATTCAGCGGCATCTTTCTTCATTTTAACCACCCAAAATTGACGTTTCATATCGTGATACATCTTCGTAGAACCAGGATGTATGACGAATCTAAATTTATGATTCTCGACAAGTATTGTTTGTCTTAGGTCTAAGTTGTTTCGATACTACCACTCTTCCTTTGAAAAATAAGAATCCATTTGTAAGATTTCTAAACCCTCAAATTCTTGACTATTTTGGATTTTATCAAATCTTTCTTTTAACTCATCATCTAAGTTTTGCATTTCCTTGACGCACTGCACTAGTGCACTAGAGTATGTGTAAAAATAAGATTAAACACTTGAATCACTTAGTTAGTCTCTTAAATTTTCAGCTCGTAGTCCTCGATTGTTAAACGGCTCATTCAATCCTCTAAAACATGGCAGTTCAGAGACCCACTTGGATAACGCTTGAGGGCACCTGTAATAACATTTGCTTTATCACGATGATATTCTAAAGTAAAATCATAATTGCCCAAATATTTCATTCAGCGCCGTTGACGGAGGTTTAAATCTTGTTGTGTAAATAAATACTTTAAACTCTTGTGATAAAACAATATCTCAAATTTGGCACCATATAGATAATTTCTCCAAAATTTCAATACAAAAATAATGACAGTCAATTCTAAGTCATGAACTGAATAATTTCTCTCATGAGGCTTTAACTATCGGGATACATAAGCTATTACTTTATTTTGTTGCATCAATAAGCAACCCAAACCAACTCCTGAGGCATCAATGCATACGACATAAAATAAATTTTCATCAGCTACTACTAAGATCAGTGCAGTAGTTAATTTCTGCTTAATTTACATCATTTCTTGTTAACTGAATTAGTGACATAGCAATAGATGAGAAGTTTTGCACAAATCGGCTATAATAACTAGCCAATCCCATGAAAATATATACTTTTGTAATATTTTTGGGTGGTTTCCATGCTAGCACAACTTTGACCTTTGCTGGATCCATTGAGATTCCATTTCGAGAGATAACACGTCCAAAGAATTCAACTTCGTTCTTCGAAAAATTACATTTTTCTCATTTTGCATGTAGCTGGTGTCGACGTAATGTCTTCAAAATAATTTCTAAGTGTTTCATATGCTCTTCACGAGACTTAGAGTATATCAAAATGTCATCAATGAACGCCACGAAAAATTTGTCGAGATAGGGTCGGAGGACTCCATTCATTAATTTCATAAATGCTATTGGTGCATTAGTCAATCCAAATTGTAACACCATAAATTCAAAGTGTGTGTAACGTGTCCGAAAAGTTGTTTCAAGAATGTTTTTTCTCAAAGTTTTCATCTAATGATGATAGTCAGATCTCAAATCGATTTTTGAAAACTATTTGCATCCATCTAGCTGGTCAAATAAGTCATCAATTCTAGGTAATAGATATTTATTTTGAACCGTCACGTAATTCAACTTTTAGTAATCGATGCACAATTGAAGTAACCCTAGCAAGAAATTCTCAATTCATCGTGTTTAGAGAGAGAGAGAAAAGACAAAGAGATAGAAAAGAAAGAGAGAATCATGAGATTTTTTTTTTTTTGTGAAAACAACCCAATATGATTGTTGTTTTAATAAATTTGGGCTCTTACAGTGTAGAGTGTACTTGAAGAATTCGAGTGAACTAATAATTAGCAGCCGGTCATTTCTACCAAACCAGCTTTCGCGACAAAGACCCGTGCCTGCACCTGAAGCATTGCAAAGCTTTTGAGTACATTTGTTCAAAAATCAACCCATCCTGAAAAACTGCAACTAGTCTGAAAAAAGTAACCTATTGCTTGAAGAAAAGTGCTCGTTGTTCTATGTTAAGGAAGCAAAATGATTGAAAAATCATGTTACCATTTTCTGCTTTTCATTGACGCATTTTTGCAAACATCTCAGATGGAATGAAAAGGGAATGCTTAATTGCCTCAAAAAATGTAAGCAAGTGCATCTTAAATAGCGAAGAACCTTTGACTCTCCTAACCAGGCTGCAACTCCATGTCTATGCGGCCATTTTCACATCTATCTTCTCGTGAGGATAATAACCAACCAGACTGAAATCAGCTGCCACAAAAGAGTCTATGCACTTTTTCTCAGGGTTTATCTTCACAGTCTATCTAAAAGTTAGACAACATTTCAAAACAGAACTTTTCCATACAAACAATAATGGAACAAGTCTGAGATCTCTCAAACAACTTACTGGGAATGGCTGGGGCAGTTTTTGAAGCTGCTCCTGCAGAGGCCTTGATGTGCAACGGGAGCACACCATGGAGCATACCGAGCAATCCCTTGATATCCGGCGCGATCCCCCGATTCCCGACGGCAATCCAAGATCTTCTCCAAATTCGCCCGAGCAAATCCGTGATTGACCAAGATTTCAGCCAACTAAGAGTGCATAAAATCCACGAGAATCTTCCCGAAGCCAATCCGAAGCGTTCGATCAATCTAAGGGCCGAAAGCATTCATTCGTTTTTAGTAGTTTTATGCCTTTAAATAGTGTAATCGACCTCCACTTTGAGGTAGAGAGAGAATTTGAATAAAAATTGTGCTTTGCACCTTCAAACCTTTGGTTGAAGCTCCCTCCGACGTTTCCCCTCCGGTGAGTCATATCCGGCCGAGTTCGTCAACCCTCGAGCGTACGATCGGTGAGTCACATCCGAGTGCACCCGAGGTCTACCTTTCTAAACACTTTGATTGCTCAAGTGTTTAGATTGTCCGACCATCTCCTTCCCGAATTTCCATCCCACTTCCCGAGCCATCAAATCCTTCTACAAAACCGATTCCGGTCCATATACTTCTTTCCACCATCAATCCACCTTATTTCCATCCCATTACACTTCCGCACCCCAACTTTGAATTTCGCCCGAACCATTTTTGCAAACGCCGTGCACGACATCCTCACCGGATCCCGTTTACGCGCTTTGTCCGATCACGGTGCGCCGCTCATCGTTTGACGGCACATCAGGCCTCACCTTCGTGCCATAAACATGAGCATCGCCTATGACATGAATAAAATCACCAGGTACAAGATCTGCTCAGGAGATGAGCCCACAAATAAAAATGATTTCCATACTATCAATTATATCAAAAAATTCATCAACTTGTTTATATTTTTGGTAGCATAAAAAAATTTCCAAACATTCTTTTTTAACATCAAAAAAATAATTTTAAATGCAACAACTTTGATCTAGGATAAAATATTTCTTTGCTAATATAGGCACAAATAACAAACTAATACATTTTAATTTTTTTTTACATTAAATAAGTTGAGTTCTGCCTAGTTGATAAATCCATTTTTAAATTTTTTAGTTTTAGATTAGATACTTGTTAAAAAAGTTATATTCTTGTCGTCGAGTATTAGATGATGAAACATAAGAAATTGTATTTCTTATAGCATCCATATGTGGTGAAATTAATACCGTTCATTTTTAATAATTAAATTTAAAATATGATAAGCGCATAACATATGAAAAGACAAAGGGTGAATATTATCTGATTGAAATAGTCTTTTAAATTGACAATGCAAACATAATAAGTGGAAATATTATCTAAAGTAATATTAGTAATTCTATATTTACTAAAATATTCTTGTAAAATACTTACAATGTATCGAGAAATGTAACACCAGTATGAGAATATTCAAAACTACAAAATCATAATATTCACTTATTTAACTCACGAATTCCTTGTTTCATATCTTTGAATCCCTTATTTAATATTTTTTTATTTTTGGCTTATATTTGTTTAAGAAAATTACGGCTAATAACTCACGAAGTGCAAATAGAAATAGAGGTTCAACCATTATTATTGATTAGAATGTAATAGTTAGTAGGTTGAGTGTCTTATTTTCTTTCTTGTTGGTCTTTTATTATGTAAGGGACGTTAAGCTTTTAACACATGGATAATATATTATTTGATTTTTGATTGTTAATTTTGATAGATTGCATTTAAGTTTTTACATAATACATATTATGTTATTAGGAAATTATAAGTATATAGGAGAAAATTCAAGCTCCATCGATCTAAACAAGTTCGATCCAACCAATTAAAAAATGAACCACCTGATGGAACAAATTTAAGCCTCCGTACATATACTATCAAATCCATCGTGGTTAAGGTTAGATGATTCTATCCAACTAGAGCCAGCATCCGCTCGAATCGCTCGGTTCTATAGCAATCCTCGCCAAGCTAAAAAAATGTGAGTCCTCGAGCCTAGATCTTTCCCTCCCCTCCCTGGCACCGATGCTCGAGGCCGAAGAAGCGTCGTTGATTATTCGTCTTTGTCAGTGTCGACTATCGCCGTCGTCTTCGTCTTCATCTAGTCGTCTTCGACGTAGTCGCAATTTTTGCATTTCCCAACGGCTTCATCGACCATCGACCATCGAGCTCGAGGGATCTTCATTGACCATCGTCTTCATCTTAGTCTTCGTTTTCGTCGTCTTCGTTTTTGGCGTCACGGTTTTTGCTCTAAATAGTTGTAGTTGTAATATGACTAATTTATTTCTTGATTTTTTTAAATCATTTTTTGAAGCTACTAAAAATTGTTTGGGAATTAATTACCCGACCAAGCATCTTGCTATTTCTATTTTTTTAAACTTAACTTGTACTTTAGATAGATATAAAAACAAAGTAAATGAATTATGTGAAATACTAGATAAAATGGAAACGAAATTTAAAAAGTATTGACTTGGCATACGTAACGTTTGTTCATTTGCTTGCATTATGCATCTTATATATAAAATAAACTATAGTAAATTGATGTTTGATACAATTTTTGGTAACTTAGTTCTAGTTTCGGTAGCTAAGGTAATTTCATTAAAGAAAAATTTTTCTAATTTTTTTGCTTTTTACCAACATAAATATTGTACTTCTCATTCATTTTCTTCGTCTCATATCACGTCTAGTTCTAGTGGTAGTTTTGGTATTGGACAGCTACTAAATTGTATGGATATAATTAATGAAGAAAATAATAACGACGTTCATTCTCATTGTTTCGATAAGAATGACTCGATACACTCTTTATCAACTTTCTCGTGATGATACGTTTGATATTTTGGGTTGGTGGAAAAATAATACGATTGTATTTCCTATTCTTTCAAAAATGGCACGCGATTTACTAACATATTATGTTGCCACTATAGCTTCCGAGTCTACTTTTAGTGCAGGTAGATGCGTGTACGACGATCGAGTGAAAAGTCTTGTACCAAATCTCATTGAGGCACTAATATGCTTGAAGGACTAGAGCGATGTGATTAAAAGAAATCAACAACGATATGATGATTTAGCGGAGGAATTAAAAAATTTAGAATTTAAAACTTTTTAAATTTTTAAACTATAATTTTATGTAATTTTTTACACTTGTATTTTTTTTTTTATATTTTGCACGTGATTGATTAACAATTACATAGGTACCAACCTAGTTTGGATGTATCTAATATGAAGTGATACAAATATTAAATTTTTTTGTATAATTTAATTTTTTAATGATATATAATTTTTTTTGAATAATAGTAAATATATTTACATTACATTACAAAGTGTTTAATTATTTATCAATTTTTTGAATATCATAATACACATTTTTTTTTAAAATTAAATATAAATTAAGATTATTTACGTATATTAAGCTCGTTTGGCTCGGCCCATTTAAGCTCGACAGACTCGACTTGAATAGAGTTGAGCTAAAATTTTTATAAAAAATTTACGTATAGACTTGAGCTCGGCCCATTTACGTATATCGAGCTAAAATTTTTGAAAAAAAACTATGAGTTCCGAGTTAAAAATTTTTAAAAAAAGCTTGATAGATTCGACTCGAATAGACACGACTAGCTCGACTCGACTCGCTCTAGCCGTTTCGAATGATAGCTCCATATCCAACTAGTCAAATGAGGTTTTATGTTATTAATTGGAATACCGAATAGTAATTGTGGAAACGAATTCTTCATGAGCAAGAGTGGTACTGTCAACACTGTGTGGGAGTGGGAAGCTTTTCTCATAGAACAAATACCACGCGAAGGCCCAAAATCCTCGGCTAACCAATATTTCAGCGACAGCTGTCCCACTCAATCATTTGCAAATAACACTGTAAGTAGGGGTGGGCGACGGATCGGATTGGATCGGATTGATGCCGATCTAATCCGATCCGAATGTTATCGGATTGGAGTTTTGGATCCGATCGGATCGGCTCCAAAATTTCATCCGAATCCGATCCGATCCGAATCCATTTCAAATTATCGGATCGGATCGGATCGGATTACTTAATCGAATTTGGAAAGTTTAATCGGATTTGGAAAGTTTAATCGGATTTGGAAAGTTTAATCGAATTTGGAAAGTTTAATCGAATTTGGAAAATTTAATCGGATTTGGAAAGTTTAATCGGATTTGGAAAGTTTAAATATCCTCAAAGTTTAATCGGATTTGGAAAGTTTAATCGAATTTGGAAAGTTTAATCAGATTTGGAAAGTTTAATCGGATTTGGAAAGTTTAATCGAATTTGGAAAGTTTAATCGAATTTGGAAAGTTTAATCGGATTTGGAAAGTTTAATCGGATTTGGAAAGTTTAAATATCCCCAAAGTTTAATCGGATTTGGAAATTTTCGAAGTTGTGGCCAATAAATACACGATTTGGAAAGCTTGAAACCCTAATTCAAAAATTTAGGGATATTTAATCGGATTTGGAGAATCCGACGTTCGGATTGGATCGGATTGGCTTCGAATCCGATAGCCAATCCGATCCGATAACGATCCGAACGTCGGATCAAATTACATATTATTCTACCGAATACTTGATCCGATCCGACCGAATCCGATCGGATTGGATTGGATCGTCGGATTGGATCGGATCCGCCCACCCTAACTGTAAGGGTATTACTGTATGAGAGCAACGAAAGTGTATATTAGAGTAGAAAATCAAGGAAGTATTTGAAATAATGTACGCAAATGAAGAAAAATTATATGAAGTTTCATCATCGCATTGAAATGAAAAGATAAATAGCAATATATTCCATGTACTATAGGGCACTTGCAACCAAAACCTCATACTTGAAAACTCATCAATTCTACACGTACCATTTCTGCCCATTAATGGAGTTTAATAAGTTTGATCTTCCATTCTCCAAACTCAAATGACTTCGAAACTTAACACAACCTTAACATAATTTCATTAAGGGTTAAAATTAAAAAAAAGGCTTGAGTTATAGTTATATAGGTGAAACAATGCTTGACTTTTAAAAAAAAAACCTTCAACTCTATAGAAACTCCGAGCCCCTATAACTCTATAGAAACTAGCCATTTGTTCACTTAGCACAATGATTTGGAGTAAAAATTCTGCAGAATTTTTATTTTTTATCAAAAATGAATTACGATTGTGGAAAGCGTATTAGAGACGTTCGGCAGCAACGAGATGATGGTGAGGGACTACTCGACCGTCGGACACTAGAGGCTATTCGCGTGTGTCACGATAATCATCGCCTAAGTTTAATGGCGTAGTCATTACTTTCATATTTACATCATCTCATGAAGATTGAATATCAGCATCGTATCTAATATCAAACGGTCGAAGATTGTCATGTATTAGCTCATCTTCTCTCATATGCATGTATTGACATGTCGGCTCGTAACCACCATAGATTTGTTCGTCTAGCTAATTCATATTTGCTTCATTCTCTCTTTTTTTACAACATTCTTCATTGTATGTTGTCACGAGTTGCCCGAGCTACTAATCATTTATGCATATATGAAACTTTGTCATTGGTTTTTTGAACGTACAAATTTCAAGTGATTTAACCCTTTCAGTATTTATCAACTTCACCGCCACACTACAAAGAGTAGAAGACCATGATTAGAAAAGCAAGGTGAGAAGTTCAAATATGGGAAGAAAAGTTTATGAGATCATGAATTCTTGCGTATTGAACTGATCTGAGAAAATCCCATGGCCTCTTCAGGCGAGTTGTAGCGAAAAAAATAATCTCAAGTAGACAAAAAGTCAAAATTATTTTGGGGAAGAATGGAGATTTGGAGCTCCATTTCGTAGTGGTGATGATGGGCAAGGAAAAAGTGGATGGCTCTCTCTCTCTCTCGTAGACGTGGGAAGCACGAGAGCAGTGCGATTCGAAGCTTGAGAAATCCTTCATTCGAAAACCCTCGGTCTCTCTCTTCTTTTTGCAAGCATGTGCGTTGTAGGAAGGTTAATTTAATGGATTTCGTCGCCGACGATATTCGGTGCAGTTTGCCTGTAGTAGTCTGAGGGTACAATTTTTTGAATTTTAAAATATAAAGTATTTGTTGAAAATATTTTCATAATACATGAGATATATTGCTAATTACCTTAAATTAAAATAGCACGAACCTCAAACGATCTAAATTGAACTAAGAAGTGACCGTGGGCAGAATCGGACCGGAACCACAAACCGGATTAAAATTGCCGGTTTTAATCCGGTCTTGATTATAATTTTTTAAAAACTGTGATTTATGAGCCGATGTCGGTCATTAGGTGTAAAAAAAACCGTGGAATTAGAAACGGGATCGTGAGTTAAAAATTTTTAAAAATCGAGTAAAACCTAACCGAAACCTTAATAAAATCTTATATAAATCCTAAATTTAGTTATAAACCGACTCAATTACTTAAAACTCGACCCAAATATAAAAAAAGAATATATTTTAATTTTTTAAATATAAAATAAAACTGAGTTAAAACCTGAACGTTTCTGGTTCTTGTTCCAAAAATCCAGAACCGTGAGTTCCGATTCCAATTCTATTTTAAAATAAAATTAGGTCGAACCAACCCGTGCTGCCCACCGCTACTAAGAAGTATATATTCTAAAAAAATAGCAAGATGTGTACATTCTAAAAATGGGCTCTATTTCAAATAAAATTGGGTGGGACTTGCTCAACTATGAAGTATATATTCTAAAAAATAGCAAGATGTGTACATTCTAAAAATGGGCTCAAAACAACATTGAACCAAAAGACAGAAGTGGCTGAAATTTTGAATTCAATTCCACCTTGAATCATCAGTCTCAGTTATGTTTTTCAGATCTATTCCGGTTTGAGTATAAATTTAGGCTAGTCACATTTTTGCAGAGGAGGCATTTTTAAGGATAAATATTTAACTACTCATGAATTATATGGTAAGAGTTGTTAGCTTTAAAAGGTTTTAAAGCAATCAATTATTTTTGATGATAACTATGTAAGATAAAATTGAAGTTTTAGCAAGTGCAGCTAGGCTCGTAGAAGCAACTTATGTCGACAGGTAAGAACGTATGTCGACCGCTTAAAATCCAGAGAAGAATCATATGTCGACCGTTTATCAAGTATGTCGACCGATTGAAGTCAATTGAAGTTCAAGAGATTGGATCGCATGTCGACCGGACGCGACATATGTCGACCGCTTAAAATCCAGAGAAGGATCGTATGTCGAC